>RXON01003319.1:0-62541 GCA_009667805.1 Leptobrachium leishanense
CAGCATTATAGGAAGAGGTGTTTTTTCTACTTTTGGGCAGTACCTAAACTTACACAAACATTTCCTGTACTAGCCTAGTAGGCACGCCTAAATTGACATCACAGCTATATCCTATTCTAGGAATAGGAATGTTCCATAGGATGTATTTAAACAATTGACCATGGACCATGTGTATCCTTCCCTTCCTCTCGGCTGGTCAGCCTCTCATAGTTTCTAGAGGAAATGAAATTGAATAGAACATCTGCACTTCATGGTAAAACAGGAAACCAAGAGAGACCATACTCAGCATTACCTCATGATCAGGCATTTGCTGAGCAGTCAATCTGGCCTTATATATTTATATAGATATCAAATATTACTAGAATATAGAAATATGAATTCAATGAATTATCTACCATATTAAAATACCTTTCAGAAGCGGCGGGCATCTCGCCGGACCCTCTGGAACTTCAGCCAGACTGAGACCTGAGCGATATTGTTTACCCCCCCAGCTTTTTTCTTCTCTGTTTACGTGTCACTGGTCTATAGATAAGCTCTGAGTATAATTTATCAGGACAATTTATGGCATTTACGTTGATAGTCCTACATGCTTATGTGTTTCTTTTGTGTTTTCCTCCTTCACTGAGGTTGGGACTTCTTGCTTTTTGTTTTTTGTTTTTATTATTCCCTTATTGACCTGTTACTACTTGCATCTTACATTATCTGACTGGCTGACCGTAGTTAGTTTGGCCAGCCCTAGACGGCTGTCTTTTTCTACGTTTGATTTCGTGAATTTCTTGTTATGTATAATTCTCTAAATAAAGAATTAAAAAAAAAAAAAAAAAAAGGGAGCGAGGTGAACATAGAGTCAGTTTGGGTTACGCTAACAGTTGGCAATCATACAGTAGCTCATGTAGGGGTGATCTATAGACCCCCTGGACAAGTAGAAGAGCTAGATAATCTGCTGGTTGAGGAAATAGCCAAAATGGCAATGAAGGGGGAAGTTATTATCATGGGGGACTTTAATCTTCCTGATGTGAACTGGAAAACCAAAATAGCTGGGTGCACCAGGAGTACAAATATTCTAAACTCCTTACTGGGATTATCTCTAACACAAGTAGTTGAGGAGCCGACCCGTAAAGAGGCCATATTGGATTTAATACTCACAAATGGAGGTTTGGTATCGGACGTTGTTGTAGGTGAAAATTTGGGATCTAGTGATCACCAGTCAGTATGGTTTAATATAAGAACAGGGATGGAGCCGCACCACACAAAAACAAAAGTTTTAGACTTTAAAAAAACAGATTTTTCTAAAATGAGATTTTGTGTGAAGGAGTCATTATCAGACTGGAGGAGTTTAAAAGGAGTCCAAGAGAAATGGGATTATTTAAAGGAAGCATTATTGAAGGCCACAGGAAATTGCATTCGGCTTGTTATCAAAAACAAAAAGGGAAGAAACCACTGTGGTACTCTGCAGAAGTGGCCAAAATAGTGAAGAAGAAGAAGATAGCATTCAATAATTATAAAAAAACTCAGCGTGAAGAAGATAGGCAAACCTATAAGATTAGGCAGAAAGAGGCAAAGCAATTTATAAGAGCTTCCAAAGCACACGCAGAAGAGAAAATAGCTCAGTCAGTAAAAAAGGGGACAAAACATTTTTTAGATACATAAACGAGAAAAGAAAAGTAAAACAAGGATTAGTTAGATTAAAAACAAAGGAAGGAAGGTATGTAGAAGAGGATAAAAGTCTCGCTGACTGCCTCAATGAATATTTTTGTTCAGTCTTTGCAGAAGAAAAGGAAGGAAAGGGACCTCAGTTAGGAGAGAACACTAAAGAGACATTTACATGTGAGTTTACAGAGGAGGAGGTTCTAAAGCAGCTGTCTAAAGTAAAGACAAATAAGTCAATGGGGCCTGATGGGATCCATCCTAAATTATTAAAAGAGCTCAGTGAAGTAATAGCAAAACCGTTAACAGATTTATTTAACCAATCCTTGTTAACAGGAGTCGTCCCAGAAGACTGGAAATTAGCAAATGTTGTGCCTATTTACAAGAAGGGTAGTAGGGAGGAATCGGGGAACTATAGGCCTGTTAGTCTTACGTCAGTAGTAAGAATGGAAACCATGTTAAAGGAAAGGATTGTTGAACATCTAAAAACACATAGATTACAGGATCAGAAACAACATGGGTTTACCTCAGGGAGATCATGCCAAACTAATCTTATTGATTTTTTTGATTGGGTAACAAAAATAATAGACACAGGTGGTGCAGTAGACATTGCTTATTTAGATTTCAGTAAGGCTTTTGATACTGTTCCGCATAGAAGGCTTATCAATAAATTGCAATCTTTGAGCTTGGATTCCAATATTGTTGAATGGGTTAGGCAGTGGCTGAGTGACAGACAACAGAGGGTTGTGGTAAATGGAGTTTATTCGGCGCAAGGTCTTGTTACCAGTGGGGTACCTCAGGGGTCAGTACTTGGACCCATTCTCTTTAATATTTTTATTAGTGATATTGCAGAAGGTATTAATGGAAAAGTATGTCTTTTTGCTGATGACACAAAGATTTTCAACAGGGTTGACGTTCCTGGAGGGATCAGCCAAATGACAAATGATTTAGGTAAACTAAAAAAATGGTCGGAGTTGTGGCAATTGAGTTTTAATGTGGATAAGTGCAAGATAATGCACCTGGGACGTAAAAACCCAAGGGCTGAATATAGAATATTTGATACAGTCCTAACCTCAACATCTGAGGAAAGGGATTTAGGGGTTATTATTTCAGAGGATCTAAGGGTAAGTAGTCAATGTAATAGAGCAGCAGGAAATGCTAGTAGAATGCTTGGTTGTGTAGGGAGAGGTATTAGCAGTATGAAAAGGGAAGTGCTCATGCCACTGTACAGAGCACTGGTGAGACCTCACTTGGAGTACTGTGTGCAGTACTGGAGACCATATCTCCAGAAGGATATAGACATCTTAGAGAGAGTTCAGAGAAGGGCTACTAAAATGGTGTACGGCTTGAAGGAGAAAAGTTACCAGGAAAGGCTTAATGATCTTAACATGTACAGCTTGGAAAAAAGACGAGACAGAGGAGATATGATAGAAGCATTTAAATACGTAAAGGGAATCCACAAGGTAGAGGAAGGGAGTATATTTAAAAGGAAACAAAATAGCAAAACAAGAGGACATAGTCTTAGATTAGAGGGGCAAAGGTTTAAAAGTAACATCAGGAAGCATTATTTTACTGAGCGGGTGGTGGATACATGGAACAGTCTTCCAGTAGAAGTGGTAGAGGCCAAAACAGTAATTGAATTTAAGCAAGCATGGGAGAGGCATAAGGCTATCCTAAACAAAAGATAAATCCAGGTAAAGTATCCATGTAATTGGGCAGACTAGGTGGGCCAAAAGGTTCTTATCTGCCGACATTTTTCTATGTTTCTATGTTTCTATGTTAACTTTTCGGTTAAGGTCTCTCAAAAACAGATCTCCAAACAGTAAGCCTTTAGCTGCAGGACCCAATTCCTTGGTAGCCATGCTGGTGAGTTTTGCATCCAGCCGAAACAGTGCCGCCTTACGGAGTTCTGACGAAATGCCGACGTTAGCATTACCCAACAAACAGAGGGCACGCTGTGCCCATTCGCGGACCAAAGCTGGATCAAGCGGGCTGTTGTTGGTTAGCGCTTCGTCCGCCATCACAAAGATAAGGGAAAGGGGACCGGAGACATCCAGAAGCTTATCCTGGGCGACACGGAGACCCTGTTCCAAACCCTTTCGAGGGTCCCTGCCAGGCTTACCCATGAAGGTGACAAAGTCTTCGTCAATTCAGGGGTAAGGGACACCTTGTCAGGTAGAGTCGAGCAAGGACATTCGGCCCGCAAGCGCGCCCTATCAGCCTTGTCCGGGGGCAGCTCAACCAGAAGCGCAAAAATTCCGCTATGTGGTCCGGTGGTAGCCAAGCGGAAGACCTAGGGTGGGTGGTGGTGCGCGGGTCAAAAAAGGGCATACCTCGAGAATCGAGGATCTGTAAAGGGGTATCCGCGGACACTTGGGAGCGTGGCGGCGCAGGCATGGTAGTGAGGGGAACGATCGCCATAGCAGCAGAACGGGGCTCACCCGTTGAATTTGGAGTGACCGGTGGGTTACCGGTGGACTCTATATCCTCCTCCTCAGGATAATCAGCCTGGTAGTCATCCAGGTCGTAAGTTTCTACACCCTTGGGGTCTGAAACGTATCTGGAAGATTTTTTAACTGGTCCTTTACCCTTGCCAGCAGATTCTGACTGGCCTTTCCAGGGTCTTTTTCTCGATGGTCCAGCAGACTCAGATTGGTCCGAGTGTGAACCGTCGGAGTGGGCCGGTGACTGGGCCCTTGAGAGAACCGGGGGTTCCGGCGGGGGGGCCGGCGAAGGCTCGCAAGCGCTATGGGGAGAGTTTCGGATATGGCGGCCAGCAGCCAAGCTTTCAACTCCTCCTGGTTGGAGGGAAGTTGTGGAGGATCCATAAATAATGTCAACAAAACGGGGCTCACCCGTAGGTAAATATATAAATATATATTTATTAATATATGGTATCCGTGTGTGCGGATTTTAGGCACCACTCAGCGAGGCTAACTTGCGATTTTACGCAGGCTTTTTAAGGGTCCGCCGGAGCAGAAAAAAGCTTGCGGGGCTCACCCGAGGTAGCAGGAGAGGGTCCGTGCAGCAGGCTGTCCTAAGACCGTTTTTTCTGGATATCACAGCCTTTTTAGAGGGATGCTGGCACCTGACGACATTGATCGCGGCACGAGTGGAATGGCGGCAGTCAGTCCTAACAAATTTAAGATGTCCGCCATGTACGCATGCGCAGAGGCAATGCCGCGCTACTCTGAGGAAATTCCTTTCATGCGGGACTGCGCGCGCAGGTAAACTGCGCTGAACATTTAGTGGAAAGCAAAAATTAAAGAATATTAAAGATATTAAACGCTGTACCAAGCACCCGGCGGCCCAGGGAAAAAATTGGTCCACCAGGAGAAGGAGAAAAAAGTAGGCAAGTGCAAGCCTGCAGGCGGGAAAGTGCCCACGCAGCAGGGAAAAACCTAAAGGAAAACGGTTAAAAGTACAGAAACCTTTACCAACTGTAGCAGATCAGCTACCCTGCAGGGGTAGCTCCGTCTGCGGTGCCGAGTCTTGCTGGAGAGCTTAGCCGGGTAGCGAGCTAGCGAGGTGGGAGAGTGATTGGCAGCGGTCCCTGGATGGTCTGGAAGTGAAGGATTCAGTGATTATGCCCTCCCAAATACTCGTCGAGACGCAGTATAGGTTGTAGATCAATCAGAGTGTTTAATGAAAAGCAGAACATACACGGTCCTTTTATATGGTACAGTCCCATTGTTCTCTCCCATGCCCGCCCCCAGACCCCTGGAGTGAATTCTGCACAGGGGCTAGCCATAGCCCAGGTTCTGGCGCCTGCCTGTCTGCTGTCCGATGCCCCCCATGGTGGTAGCGTGGCTCCCAGCCTGATGGTCTGGGAAATGCGGTTTTCGGGGGATCCCCTGGGCGCTCCGGCACCCACTTTACACCTTGGGTAGCTCGGGTCCCCAGGCTGCTTCCCTGAAAGTAGCTACCCGATCCGTCCAGAGGGGTCAGAACACCATCAAATAGAGTTTGTCAGCTCTCTCTCTGAGACTGCGGTGCAGGGGCTGACAGGCTCTGGGCAGGAGGGGGATTTCTAGTGGGATGGAGGGGTTCTCCTAGGCGAATCCTCTCCAAACTTTCCACACACCAAGCTACCATCCCTAAGGGCCTATGGTCCAAAAAGCACCTTGCTCAGGCTAAAGGGGGCTCCAGGGCAGGAAGAAGAGTTCATGTCGGGTTTTGGCAATTTGCCAGCGTTTTTTTGTAACAATGTTGCCGCTTTTCTAACAGCAGAATCCGTGGGGAACCTTGCAGAAAAAACACAATTAAATATGACCTTGGGGACACTTTACAGCACATCTAACAGGGGAATTCGTTTGGATAAATACAGGGCAAACGAAATTACATCAAAACAGATACTAAATTATAGAAACAAATTTAACCTTTTAAATGAACGAATAGCTACAACATAATAATCTTTTTATCCACGTGGCGGCCGATCCGTCACATAGCTCCCCCAGTCCCATGATGGCAGACCCGGTGAGACCCTCTACGGGTCCACCTGGGGATGTCCAGGTGCAAGTGTCTTTAAAAAGTCTCACATTTGGGTTGCTGGGGCAATGCTTTGCCAACCCCCGATAGTGTTTCGGTCCATAGTCCGTAATGAGGAGGCTGGCCCCCGAGCTTCTCCAACTGCCCCCTTGGCCTGGACTGGTGTCCGACGGACCATACAGACACCCGGGGCTGGTACCCTGCCATGGGGAAACAACTGGCCCAGGTGGGACGTTGAGGGCTTTTTCTCCTCCTGGTCTCCTAGCCCCTCGCTGGTGGGCAGCCTTGCTGGCACCATTTCCTGGGGCCATGACCCGCTGGGGAGAGATACCGCCTGTACCTTCTCCCGGTGCCACAGTCAGCCGCAGGAAAAACGGGCCGATAGCACCCTTTCCTGGTGCCTCGGTCAGAAGCTGGGTGGGAGATGGGGTGACCGGTGTCTCCAGAAAAAGTGGTTGTGGATCTGGGCCGTCTGCAAAGCGTCTCGGGGTCACCCAGTTGCAAATCCCAGCACCATCAACAATTCCACAATGGGAGTCTCCCACATCCTGGGGAACGGGAGCAGCAGCATGCCATTGCTTGGCACAGGGGACACCTCCACCCTCACGCTGGGGCTCAAACCGTTGGGGAGCAAGACCTGCCATCTCCCCTTCTGGGATTATTACCTGTCGCTGGGGAGAGGTACCGCCAGTACTCTCTACCTGGGGTAGCCGCTGCTGTTGTGGAAGGAGACCGACTGACTCCCCACCCTGGAACTCGTAATGCAGCGCACCATCACCGGCACTGCATTCTCCTGATAGCTCCTGACGAACTGTACTTGCCCAGTCTGATGCTTTCTCCGGCCCAGATGGCATGCTGTGCTGGGGTTGTAGGCTCTCTGCCTCCTGCGTAGCAGTGGAGGCCAGGAGCTTGGTCTGTAGTTCAGGAGAGGAGCGGATTGTCAGTCCCTGGGGCTCCTCGGTGAGAAGGTAGTTCTCCTCTTTCTCCTCAAGTTCTGCGGTGGCAGGGCAGGGGTAGAGGTTAGCGGTCCTCTGCTGCGGTGACAGTTTTTTTCGCTGAAGTGGGGGGCCGCTCCCCCATGTATGAATGGCTATCCTTGATCCCTGACGCCACCAGCCAGGGCCCCGGGCTAGCTGACCTGCACTTCTCAGGCACCGTGGAACGGACCATAGCCTCAATCACAGCAGGCCGTAGCATGTCCGCTGTCCCCCGCTCCTCTATCCATACGTGGGTAGGAGCGTTTGGTTGGGGTTCGGGGTTCCCTGCCGGGTACACCAGCAATTGGCACGGGGGGCCTGAGTCTCCCCCTCCCTCGTCTGGCACCCGATATTCTCCCCGGTTTCTGGAGCCTCCAGCTGGGGGCAGAGGGTAGCCGAGCTCTGTCCCGATGCCAGCTCTGCTGCTGGGTTGGGGAACCACTCCCCCGTACATAAATTGTCCTCTTCACGCCCTGAAGTGCCTGCTGATGCAAGCAGTGAATCTGGGCAAACTGCCCCACATCTCCTGGGCTCCGTGGAAAGGACCGCAGCCTCTTCCTTGGCGGGCCATGACATTGTCGCTAGCTCCTCCACCCATCCCTGAGCAGGAGCACTCCATTGGGACTCTGGGTCTCCTGGTGAGCCCTCTGGGCATCTGCCTGGGTGGGCCTCAATCTCACCCATTGTCTTCCAGTTCTCCTCTTTCCACAGTGGACCGCTGTCCTGATGGTTCTCGTTGGTGGAGACCGCAGTCCCATCCACCGGTGCACTTACACTGACCTCGGTAGGTGTCCGAAGCACTTCGTCACTCTGTTCCACTGCAGGTTCTGCAGGAACGGTACTTGCTGAGTCCTCTGTCTTTTCCCCGGACGACATGCTGCGCTGCGGCTGCAGGATAGTCACCTCCTCTGTAGCAGTTGAGGCCTGGGATGCGTTCTGCAGCTGGGGAGAGGGGCCGACTGCCTCCTCACCCTGGTGCTCCGAACCAGCAGAAGATCCTGAAAGTAGGTTGGCACCACTGGGATCTGTTGGCAGCTCTTCTGCCATGTCCATCGGGGTAAGAGCGAGCGGGGGAGCGTCCTCAAACAATCTCCTGTATCCCTGCTCCAGCTCCCACTCGAGTGGCTAGCCAGTCCAGATCACTGCTCAGCCCGAGGTCGTCAAGGTGCTCACATTCCCGAAAGTCCCGGATCTCTTCCCATCTCAGTTTAGCTGTACTGCCAAAGGAGGGGTCGTCCTGGAGAGCGTCAAATATTAATCCCGGGCCGTCGTAGTCATAGCCCTCTGTAGGATCTTTCCTCTCCAACTTTGGACACAGGTTGGCAGCATACCATTCCAGTGCCCTGTACCCGTCCTCCAGCCATAGCTCCGTCTGGATCAGGTTCTCCAGTTGGGACAGTCTTTCTACCTGGGGTTGCACTCCTAGGAATGGCACCCGCAGGTCCCACAGTCTCCAGTATTTCTCACCCAAGGTAGGAAGAATCTTTCCCAGGTAGTCCTGTTCAAGCTGTAGGACGTCCCTCCAGAGCTTCTGCCGTGCCGAGTCATTATGCCACAACACCTCCTGGCCGAAACCTGGATCACTGTGCTGGCCATGCGCTGCCATTCTTTGGTCCCAGAACTCCTCTTCCACGACTGCAGGGAGTATCTCCTGGGGCGCTGTAGATTCCCCGAGCTGGTACCGCAACTCGGCCACTCTGAGCTGACTGACCCCTGCCAAAACGATAACGATCACATCTGCCGGGGGTTGGCTCCGAACAGGACCAGCTTCCATTGTACCTCCTGGCGCCATTCTGTGGCTTCTGAGTCCTCGTGGAGGGCCAGACTTGCCTGTTCGTCCTCCATCAGGTCCTTGGTGAGGGCAGCCTTTGGCTTACCGTTGACCGCTTTATCCCTGGCTTTGAGAAGTTCCTTGAGGACCGTGCGCTTCCAGCCGTCGTAGCGCTGAGCAATACGGGGTGAACGGCTGTAGGACAGTGTAGCAATCTCTCGAATCCCCGGGTGTCTGAGACCGGGGTCAAGCCAGCGGCTGTATTTCCCCCTGCTGGGCTGGTCTCAGAATCTCCCCAGGTGATGTGCTGCTCCAGGCGCTCGGCGGTTGTGGTGCCCGAGACCGGGGTCAAGCCAGCGGCTATATTTCCCCCTGCTTGTCTGGTCTCGGAGATCCCACTGCTGCCACCAATGTAGCAGATCAGCTACCCTGCAGGGGTAGCTCCGTCTGCGGCGCCGAGTCTTGCTGGAGAGCTTAGCTGGGTAGCGAGCTAGCGAGGTGGGAGAGTGATTGGCAGCGGTCCCTGGATGGTCTGGAAGTGAAGGATTCAGTGATTATGCCCTCCCAAATACTCGTCGAGACGCAGTATAGGTTGTAGATCAGAGTGTTTAATGAAAAGCAGAACATACACGGTCCTTTTATATGGTACAGTCCCATTGTTCTCTCCCATGCTCGCCCCCAGACCCCTGGATTGAATTCTGCACAGGGGCTAGCCATAGCCCAGGTTCTGGCGCCTGTCTGTCTGCTGTCCGATGCCCCCCATGGTGGTAGCGTGGCTCCCAGCCCGATGGTCTGGGAAATGCGGTTTTTGGGGGGATCCCCTGGGCGCTCCGGCACCCACTTTACACCTTGGGTAGCTCGGGTCCCCGGGCTGCTTCCCTGAAAGTAGCTACCCGATCTGTCCAGAGGGGTCAGAACGCCATCAAATAGAGTTTGTCAGCTCTCTCTCCGAGACTGCGGTGCAGGGGCTGACAGGCTCTGGGCAGGAGGGGGATTTCTAGTGGGATGGAGGGGTTCTCCTAGGTGAATCCTCTCCAAACTTTCCACACACCAAGCTACCATCCCTGAGGGCCTATGGTCCAATAAGCACCTTGCTCAGGCTAAAGGGGGCTCCAGGGCAGGCAGAAGAGTTCATGTCGGGTTTTGGCAATTTGCCAGCGTTTTTTTGTAACAATGTTGCCGCTTTTCTAACAGCAGAATTCGTGGGGAACCTTGCAGAAAAAACACAATTAAATATGACCTTGGGGACACTTTACAGCACATCTAACAGGGGAATTCGTTTGGATAAATACAGGGCAAACGAAATACATCAAAACAGATACTAAATTATAGAAACAAATTTAACCTTTTAAATGAACGAATAGCTACAACATAATAATCTTTTTATCCACGTGGCGGCCGATCCGTCACACCAACTATCTAGAATACATTATAGTTAGATATAATACACTTAAAGTAATGGAATAACTGAAATATATCCTTGTGTCCAGGAGCTGTTTTAAAAACGACTCACCTGGAGGCCAGCAGCAAGAAAAGAGGGCGTGGCTAAGGACTTACTACTCTCTTGTTGTTTATTGGTTACTGCTGTTACTATGTAAACTTTCCTTGCTGCTGATGTTTTAGTAAAGAAAAGAGAATGCAAAATATGAAGCCTCCTGCCTTGATATAAAATTACAAACAGATTAATGATAAAAGTCCAGATGCTATTGCCTAAACCCAAAATTCACTATCCATCATCTTCTCAGACCTTGGCTCCAAGCCTTTTAACCTGATGCCGGGTAGCGGCATACATATTTGTTGCGGAACCTTATGTCACATGTGGATAAATACTGATATAAAGTTATGGTGTTACCTGGCCTGGGTAGTCCCGCTCCAGCGGATCCAAGGTGATACCCCGGACCTAGGGACACCACACCCACATTATTCCTAAAATTTTGCTAAGCGAGAACTGTTTTCCAAAGGTGATATGGCCTGCTCCTGGTTTCCTTCCTTCACAGGATGGGGCATTGAAATGATGAGAAGACTTAATCAATATGTTGTACTAATGGATGAAATTGTGAATATTACTAGTGCTGACATCCATCTGTTGAATGCGGAGCTCCTAGAAATTTGTAAATTACAGTTATATCAGAAAATAGCTATTGAACGGAATGTGTGAAATGACGATACAATATGAATGTTGTACTTATATCCGCAATGCTACTGATGATGTACCTGATTATTTTGATGTAATTCGCAAGTACCAAGAGTTACAGGGTTATTCAAAGAGCTCCGAATTGCTTGAGAAAGGTAACCGAAAGCTGAAAATCAGCGTTCGGTTACCTTTCCTGGCCATTCGGCTATCCAGAGAGCAGGCAATTCGCCAAATCCTAGCGAATTGCCTGAACATACGGTGCCTGTTCGGTGCCTGTTCGAGGGCAGTGAAAACCCCATGAAAAGCACTGCTTCGGCTATTCCAGCAGTGAAACGTTCCCCTAATGCCCTGCCATTCGGTGGTTTAATTCAGCAAATTTATTCAGGAGAATACCATAAGCTTCAATGTTAAAAATATTCCCGTTTTAATTCAATATCTAATAAACCATTCATTATAAAATTCTGCAGTAAAGATTCTCTTTATTTATAGATTTTTTAGGATATTTTAAGCATTTTTCTTAATTTTCTTTTTAAAAGTCCGAATTTTTTTTGTTAACCCCTTCGCTGCTAAGGACGTGCTCATCGCGTCCAACCGCAGGTATTGTTCCTTGCGGTGGTCGCGCTGAGCGCGTCCTCCCTTTGGGGCCAGCGTTTGGCCGGGTTCCGGCCGATCGCTGGCCCCCCCGGTGCGGGCTGACATCCTCGATGTCAGCCCAGCACCCGGAACCGCCGCCGGAGTAATTAGGTGTCATCGCGGGGCGCGATGACACCTAATTCAGACGCCCCCCCGCATGTGCGGAGGAGGCACCTGAAAGGGAGGGGGGGAGGTCCTTCGGACCTCTCTCCCTTCCGATCGGCGGCGTGCAGGGGGTTAACCCAGGCACCGTTTAGAAGGGCACAGCCTGCCCTTCCAAATGGTACCTAGCATTAACCCCATGGGGGCCGAATCATGAATCGGCGCTGAAAAGCGCCGGTTCGTGATCCTTTCCCGGAGCTGGCCGACATCTTGGATGTCGGCCAAGCCTCCGGGAACTCCCCCTGAGGACTTGCGTCATCGTGCATAGCACCCCCTCCCCTCCCTCCGCCTCCCTCCCCTTCTTTCTCCCCCCTCCTATTTCTCTCATCCTCCTCTCCCCTTCTTTTTCCCTCTCCCCCTCTCTCCTCCTCACCTTCTTTCTCCCCCTCCCCTCCCTCCCCCTCCCCTTCTTCTCCCCCTCCCCTCTTTCTCCCCCTCCCCTTCTTTCTCCCCCTCCCCTTCTTTCTCCCCCTCCCCTATCTCTCCTCCTCCTCTCCCCTTCTTTTTCCCTCTCGCCCTCTCTCCTCCTCACCTTCTTTCTCCCCCTCCCTCCCCTTCTTTCTCTCCCCTCCCTCCCCTTCTTTCTCCCCCTCCCTCCTCCCTCCCCTCCCCTTCTTTCTCCTCCCTCCCCTTCATTCTCCCCCTCCACTCCCTCCCCCTCCCTCCCCCTCCCTCCCCTTCTTTCTCCCCCTACACTCCCTCCCCCTCCCTCCCCTTCTTCTCCCCCTCCCCTCCCTCCCCTTCCCTCCCCTTCTTCTCCCCCCTCCCCCTCCATCCCCTTCTTTCTCCCCCTCCCCTTCTTTCTCCTCCCTCCCCTCCTGCCCCCTCTTTCCCCCTCCCCTATCTCTCCTCCTCCTCCTCCCCTTCTTTTTCCCTCTCCCCTCTCTCCTCCTCAACTTCTTTCTCCCCCTCCCCTCCCTCCCCCTCCCTACCCTTCTTTCTCCCCTCCCCTCCCCTTATTTCTCCCCCTCCCCTCCTTTCTCCCCCTCCCCTTCCCTCCCCTCTCTCCTCCACTCCCCCTCTCCTCCCCCTCCCTCCTCCCCTCCCCTCCCTCCTCCCCTCCCCCTCTCATCCCCCTCCCTCCTCCCCCTCCCTTTCCTCCCCCTCCCTCCTCCCCTCCCCTCCCTCCCCTCCCTCCCCTCCTCCCCCTACCTCCTCCCCTCCCCTCTCCTCCCCTCTCCTCCCCTCCCCTCCCTCCTCCCCTCCCCCATGACCATTCTATTGCTGCTCGATTTACGATCGCCAGTGTTGTGCTTTGGTGGTTTAACCCTATGTTTGCCGCTGGGGTTTTCACTCGATACATGGGTTTGGCCCTTCTCGTTTTAAGGTCACACCATGGGAAACACAGGTAATCTCTGGACCCAGCGCCATGGGACCTGATAAGTACGCATCTTTCAAATCCAGTTTGACGAGCCAATCGTCCCCAGAGTATCTCTGAGGGTATGAATACCCTCCATTTGGAAATGTCTATACGTCACCCAGACATTGAGGTCCCTGAGGTTTATCACGGGACACATCCCCCCTTTTTTCGCAACGAAGAACAAGTTGCTCACAAACTTGGAGTCCCAGGTGACCTTCTCTATAGCCCCTTTGAGGGAAAGCACTGTGACCTCCTCTTGAACTAGGAGATCCTGCTCTAAGGAAAGGCAAAGAGGTCAGGGGGTTACCGACCTATCATGAACCCCTGGGTTGGTGGTGATCCCCTCCCACTGTGATGGATTAAAATATCCTCTTCCTTCGGATGCCAGACTCTGTTCTAATCAGTGGAGAAATCAGGTAAGTTAAAGTGCGCACTTAAAGAAATCACACAGACATCGAATGAGTCTATGCAGCCTCTCTGGACAAGAGCCAGTGAGTTCTCCTTTTTTCTGATAAATTCTGATACATGTTTTATAGCCGTTATAGCCGGGAGTCAACTTAACATTTTAGTCAACTTCAGTATAAAATTGTGTACATACAGAGTATTTTATTAACTATATAAGTGTAGCGCTGTTTAAAACTCTGTTGCTGTATTGCTCAGTTTTGGCCACCAGAGGGAGACAAGCGCAATGTAAACATACTGGACACAATGGGACTACGTTTTCCAGCATGCTTTGGGGCAGAGACAGGAAGTGGGTGGGGATTGAGGAGAGGACATCAGCAGAATCGTGGAAGGAGACCCAGTGTGAGCTGAGGAGTGAACAGAGTGAGACGCACGTGAGACTGTGAGCGATTGTTACCAGGCCGGAGAGCAGGCGCTGCCTTGCCGACGCTGGTAATCGAATCAGTGACTTGCCAGAGACCTAGTAATCCTCCACGGAGAGGTTTTGCACAGACGCAGAGTAGCAGATTGGACCCCGAGTAAGGAGACTGCGATGATCCACAGGGAGTGCAGGCGGTAGGCCGTAGACCTTGTTGTAAAGACGGACAAGCAGGAGAAGCAGATCCGGAGGCAGAGAGTCCCAGTGAAATCGCAGCGGAGAGACATCCTTGATCGGGCAGCAGAACCAAGTGTCTGGCGGATGGGTGAGAGGCCTTCCAGGCCACAGTCAAACTTTAACGAAGCACACTGCAGCATTGCTTAAATATACAGGGCCCCAACGTGACTAGTCGAAGATTTACTAAATCCTTTCCCTGGCCAGTTGAAATCTAGTACCCGGGTACCTGAGCACACACACACACACCTTTTTGGGACATAACCTGCACGGGACTTACACTCCAGAAACAAAGGGGTTAAACTTTTATTTTACCGCTGCGCGTTTCTCGCATTACGAAATCCTGTTTTCTATACACCGTGTTACATTATATATGCCGCTTTATTGAGACCAGTAAAGTATAGAATTTAGAAAATCCACAACTGTGCTGGTGTATATTTATTCCCTAGTGCGGAGAGACTAACCCGAGGTTAAATTCAACGGCTCCTCCGGGAGTGAGCGCTACACGTGGGGGCTCGTTTCCGGGATACTCTAGGAAAAAACGCATTTATAGGATTAAATATGGATCCAGAAACTGCTGCCAAATGGTGTGGGGAGCAATGTAGTCAGAGTTATGCATAGTCATGGATATTCCTGCAGACACTTGGGCCGAAGATCAGATTCGCTGGGCCGTGGCCGCGCTGACACTAGATCATCGGGGGTTAATCCTAGACATTAAAGCGAACCCAGATACCTCTCACACGTATGTTCTTTCTGAGAGGAGAAAGGGTGTTCCAGTGTGTTTTCAGGGGGCGAGCGTGAAGCTGACCGATGAAGTGGAAGTTCAACTGATTCAGCCAAGTGCACCACGTGGTGATCCCACGAGTGTTCCCGCGCCCAGTCCGCTGGCCATGATCGGGCCTGAATTTATAGTGGCTATTGGAGATTTACTGGCTAAATGTCAAAGAACAAGCACTAACTTTGGTTATCGACGGTTGAGAAATTTTACAGGAAACGTACCAACTCCGGCGGGAGAAGAAATCTTCGAAGAATAGGTAGAACAGGCGATGCAGGCTCTGGATGAGTGGGACGTCCCTGAAGCACAGAAGAAGCAAAGAATTACTGAGAGCTTAAAGGGACCTGCGTCAGAGGCTATCAGAAACCTAAAATTGAGTAAACAAGACTACACTGCTTTAGATTACCTAAACGAGTTACAGGAAGTCTTTGGGCGAACAGAAAAGGCTGCTGAGCTCATGTACCAGTATGAACATACTTACCAGCGGAAAGGTGAGAAGATGACTGAATATATGAGGCGCCTAGATAAGATTCTGCACCAGATACTTCTTAAGAAAGGGGCCGAACCAGCCACAATAGATAAAATCCGAATGCAACAGATATTGAGGGGCGCTCAACCTCTAGATCCTGTGATGCTACAGCTGAGAACCAGAGAAGGTAACCGAGAGTTGAAATACCTGGAATTGATTCGAGCTGTTAGAGAGGAAGAGGCTCTGTTAGAAGAAAAGTCCTTAAGGAGAGGAGAAAGAGCTTACGCACAACCAGTAAGGCATAACGAATATCTGCAAACTGAAGATGATTCGTGGGACGCCTGTGGATCTGAAGTTGACGGGCAAGAGCATCTGCTGGTTCCCATATCCACAGAGAGCACTGCCAAAGAACCAACCCTCCCTGCATATAGTGAGTTACACATATGAGAAATTTTACAGGAAACGTACCAACTCCAGCGGGAGAAGAAAATGCAAGAAAATGCAAGAAGCTCAAGTTGAGCTGAAACAAGCACACACTGATCTGTGCCGAGTACTTTTGAAGGTGGCAGAGACACAGACCGATATGCAGAAGTTCCTTACTGATATGCGGACAACTGGAGTTGTTATGGCGTCTAGCCAGGGTCCTTCAACCGAATCACCACAAGCAAGTGCGTCTCCGTCTTCAAAGAAGAGATGTTTCAGTTGTGGGGAAATGGGTCATTTCCGAGCGCAATGCAAAAGCCAAAAGCATGAAGGAAATAGAGTAGAAGAGTTCCTAAAAGCCTTGGAAGGGCTGCTATCTACCTCACAGGCAGGAAACGCCAGAGGGCCCAAGTGAAGGAGCAAACTGGGTGCCCAATGGTTGAAAACCGCTCCAAAAATCAAGCCAGAACTGAAAGGCCGAGAGGGCCCAGAGTTTTGCCAACTGCTGAGCCTACCAGAAACGAAAGAGTTACTCCCTTAGCATCCGGTCCTACGTCATGGGGAAGCAATGCACATCCAAAACTTACACGGGCCAAGAAGAAGGCCAGGGTACAGCAAACGGGGTCTAAATTTCCTGCTGCTACAAGAAAGTTTCCTGACCAGCTGATAGGTCCTTCTCCCATCATTCCAATCCAAGTAGAGGGAGTCTACACCAAAGCTCTGTTGGACTCAGGGGCTCAAGTGACATTGATCTACCGAGACTTCTATGAGAAGCACTTGAAGCACATACCTCTACAGAAATTGAAGGACCTTGAGATCTGGGGTATCGGAACTGAGAAACTTCCCTATGACGGATATCTACAGGTGAAGTTAGAGATCGGATCCGAAGTCATCGGACAGTCTGGGGGTTGTGATGCATTGGCCATTGTGTGTCCTCGGCCTTCAGGGGCCAACAGAAGTTCGATGATAGTGGGGACGAATACTGATCTGGTGCGACGTCTCCTGACTCCTACAGTACTGGAAGAAGGTTCTACCAGGGGAGTACACCCGATGTTGCGTCCAGTCTATCACGAATGGTCGAAGAACAGAAGGCACCTGCCGAAGTGAGGCACCTGTGGAGATTGCAGAACCTTCTCTGTTCCTCCCAATCAGGAAAAGTGGTGAGTTTCTGGGCTTCAGTCAAGTTGAACGGATCACAACCGGGTCCCTATGTGGTACTGGAAACTGATTTCAATCATGGGAGTGAAGCCGGAGTAGAAGTAATGCCTGAAATAATCTCCACGAGAGCTTTGAAACGAACACGAGGAAGAGTCTCAGTTAGTGTATGTAATGTGTCTGATTCTCCAGTGATCCTGAAAGCACGAATGCCCATCGGGCAAGTAGCGTCCGCTACGCCTCTCTCTCCTACCCATTTAGGAGGGGGAGTGAATAAAGAGATTCCAGATGAAAGGTTCTATCCTAAAGACGCTCCCATCTCACCTGAATGGAAGAAACATCTTCAGTCAAAGATCCTAAAGTGGAGGGACTTGTTCTCGAAGGACGAATTCGACGTGGGCCTAGCTAAGAGTACTGAGCATCGCAATCGACTACAGGAAGATAAGCCGTTTCGAGAGAGGTCAAGACGAGTTCCGCTGGGAGACTTGGATGATCTACGAGAACAGCTGAATGAACTACAAAGAACTAAGGTGATTCAAGAGTCCAGGAGCCATTATGCATCTCCCATAGTGATGGTTCGCAAGAAGAATGGTTCTATCCGTCTATGTATAGACTATCGCACGGTAAATCAGAGAACTATTCCGGATCAATATGCCACTCCTCGGATAGAAGATGCCTTACAGTGTTTGTCTGGAGCAAAATGGTTTAGTGTACTAGACCTGTGAAGTGGGTATCACCAGATACCAATGCATCCTGAAGACAAAGAAAAGACTGTGTTCATCTGCCCACTGGGGTTCTTTGAGTTCAACAGAATGCTTCAAGACCTTACGGGGGCTCCAACCACGTTCCAACGGTTAATGGAGAAGACAGTCAGGGACATGAACCTGATCGAAGTGTTAGTGTATCTGGATGACATTTTTGTGTTCGGGAAGACTTTGGAAGAGCATGAGCAACGGTTGGAGAAGGTCTTGAAGCAGCTCCATGAAGAGGGGTTGAAACGGTCTCTAGAGAAGTGTCAATTTTGTTTACCTTCTGTTACGTATCTGGGACATGTTGTTTCAGCGGAAGGCGTTTCGACGGATTCTCGAAAGTTGGAAGCCGTAGCTTCCTGGCCTAGACCCCGAAATGTCACCGAACTCAGATCTTTCTTGGGGTTCTGCTCCTATTACCGAAGATTCGTAGGAGGATTTGCCAAGATAGCTCAACCACTGAACGAGCTCCTACAGAAGGAAGACGCAGAAGAAGGCCACAAGGCCTCTGATCGAAATTCATCGGCTCCAGGGCCCAGGAAGGCTCGAGAATCCATCCAAGAAGAATGGACTAATCAATGCGAAGGTGCTTTCATAAAGCTGAAAGAGAGTCTAACTCGAGCTCCTGTCTTGGCTTACGCTGATCCTCATAAGCCATACGAATTGCATGTGGATGCCAGCAGAGAAGGTCTAGGGGGAGTCCTATACCAGGAATATGGTGGACTGTTGAGGCCTGTAGCTTATGTGAGCCGAAGTCTTACGCCTTCAGAAAAGAACTATCCTACACACAAGTTGGAGTTCCTAGCCTTGAAATGGGCGGTAGTAGACAAGCTGAAAGATTATCTGTATGGAGCCGAATTTGTGATAAAGACTGATAATCCTTTTACCTACATCCTTACTACTGCGAAGCTGGATGCAACGGGACATCGGTGGTTGGCCGCTCTGTCAGGGTTTCAGTTCAGCCTGAAGTATCGCCCTGGAGTGAATAATCGAGATGCCGATGCTTTGTCAAGAAGACCCTACACTACAGAATGGACTCAGTTAACTCCAGATGGGGTGCAAGCTTTATGTCAAGGAGCGGAGCGCCGGGTCAAGGGAGGGATTGAAGCAGAAGCCATAGGAGTTATGGCTGCGGCTGTTCCAGAGTTCTATTGCAATCCTACGCAGCTGAGGGATGAAAGTTTACCTACTTTCTTGAAACAGGACCTGAGAGCCTATCAGGCTAGAGACCCTTTGATTGCATTAACCGTGAAGGCCCTAACCGCAAAACCAACGGGAAATTCTACTGACAAATTTCCCAGACGAAGTCCGATTGGTATACATAGAGTGGGAACGGTTGAAGATGTTGGATGAGGTGGTCTACCGAAGGGGCCCCTCAAACAATGCTGAAGAGACCCAACAGTTGTTCCTTCCCACCAAACACAGAGAGGGTGTGCTGCGGTCACTACACGATGACCATGGACATTTGGGTGCAGAGAGGACTTTTAAGCTAGTGAGAGACAGATTTTATTGGCCCTGTATGAGATCTGAAGTTGAAAGTTACTGTCATTCGTGTTTGAGGTGTATCCAGAGGAAAACCCTACCAACCCGAGCCGCTCCAATGAGCCACCTACAAAGTCAAGGACCCATGGATTTGGTGTGCATTGATTTCCTGTGCTTAGAGCCGGATGGTAGTGGGCAGGGAAATATTCTGGTTGTGACTGATCATTTCACGCGTTATGCTCAAGCTTTTTCTACGAAGGACCAACGTGCTCCTACGGTGGCGAAGGTTTTAATGGAAACATTTTTTTTGTTCACTATGGCCTACCAAGGAGAATACACTCGGATCAGGGCAGAGACTTTGAGAGCAGGCTCGTTGGGCAATTGCTGGAACTACTAGGGATTCAGAAGACCCAAACTACACCATATCACCCTCAAGGTGATGCACAACCAGAAAGGTTTAAATCGCACGCTGCTAAATATGTTGGGGACATTGTCGAACAAAGAGAAGCAGAGCTGGAGTCGTCACATAGCTACGCTGGTGCACGCATACAACAGTACGGAGAGTGACGCTACTGGATACTCACCGTACCGTCTTCTGTTCGGAAGGGAAGCTCGACTGCCGGTTGATTTGGCGTTTGGGCTATCTCTGGATCAGACGTCTGTAGCCTCTCATAGAAAATACGTGGATAGTCTTCAGAAGAATTTGGCCTCTGCGTTTGAACAGGTCCGTTTGACCTCAGGGAACAGAGGAATAAGCGAAGCTACGACTTGCGAGTTCAGATACAGGATCTACAACCCGGTGATAGAGTTTTGTTGAAGAACTTGGGTACTTCTGCAAGGCATAAGTTGGCGGATAGATGGAGTTCTCAAGTCTACATTGTCTGCAAGCAACTGCCGGGTTTGACAGTTTACCAAATCCAACCGGATGGAAAGGCTGGGCCTCTTAAAAATTGGCACCAAAATCATCTGTTACCTGTGAGGGAGGCTGTAAGGATACCAGTTGGAGACGAACCTTCTCTACTGAACCCGCCTGCTCCATGCTCAGCTCCCGTTACTCGGTCATAGCAGACACGTGTTGTCGAAGAGAGTGAAGAGGATAGTGAGGAAGGAAGTTTTAGTCTGGACTGGGTGCGCTCGCCAGAACCTGAAGAGGTCATTCCTGTTCCCAAACGGTGGGAAAGTAACCTGAGGCTCCTGAATTTCAATTGGAAGTTCCCGAAACTTTAGAAGTTCCTGTAATTCCTGAAGATGCGTGCTATGATTACAGTTCTATGCCTTCACTGGAAGGATCATACTCTGAAGAGATGTCTGTTCCAGTTGTGGACGAAAGAATTGAACCGATACCTGTAGCACTTCCACCTGAAGAGGAACTGGTTGAGCCAGAATCAAAACGTTCTATCCGACCCCCTAGAGACTTACCTACGACTCACCAGGACATAACACTGAAGAGGCTGTCACCACAGTGCGAAGGTTGCCCGAAGTGTCTGCTATGTTAGCTGATGTAGTCAGGAGCAGGAGTCAACTTGAGGATGTATATCTGACCCATTGTATGTTTGCTGATGAACCTGTATACATTGCCTAATGTTATGTAATTGTTATACCTCCTTGGAGAGACCCAAGAGTTCTAGGAGGGGGAGAGTGTAGCGCTGTTTAAAACTCTGTTGCTGTATTGCTCAGTTTTGGCCACCAGAGGGAGACAAGCGCAATGTAAACATACTGGATTGGACGGGACGGCCGCCACTACGCTGTAGCACAGTACAACAGTTCAAGTGTTTATTTATTTGTGTGTTATTAAAAGTTCGTTAGCCCTTATTTTTATAGGTACCCAATGTGATTTTCCCCGTTTTATATATATGCCAGTTAACTAAAGATTTCTGATGTCTGTGTGTTATTCCCTGTATAGTGTAGATCTCTGTATTAGTACCTGCTATTGTGTAAATTCTCTCAGTAAGAGATTCCTTTTGTTTACGTGCTTTCTCTTCCCCCATTCTCCATTGTTTGAAGGTCCTGGGTAGTTAATCTGATTTGTGCAGTTATCTGCTTGATTGTATGTAAATGAGGTTGGTGGTTGAGTGTATCTCTGTGTTGTGTAATAAACAGTCAGTTCTATTCTGACCAAGCTTGAAGTCACGACTCATGTTTTGGAGTACCAGGAATCTTCTGCCCGCTGTGCCAAGGAAAGGCTCCAGGTCTACAGCTTCGGCTTATTTCTGGGGGTGCTAGTCAGTCTCTCTATAGGCACCGGGCCTTGAGCTGCGGCTAAGGTACAAGAAAAAGGTGTGAGAGTCACGAGGAGAAACTGGGTGTCCAGCGAGGAAGCAGCATTTGGCAGATGTGACCCTGTCCGGGTACAGAGATCTGTTACATTGGTGGCAGCGTGTGGGATGCTTCCTACAGTCTAAGGACATCCAAAGCATCACCAGGATTCGATATCCAGATGGTGCGGCAGAAGCAAAAGTTGGCAGGCAGCGGTGGGATCGTCTGAGACCAGACAAGCAGGGGGAGATACAGCCGCTGGCTTGACCCCGGTCTCAGCCACTGCGACACGCCGAGCGTCTGGAGTAGACATCATCCAGGGGGAGAATCTGAGACCAGCCCAGCAGGGGGAGATACAGCCGCTGGCTTGACCCCGGTCTCAGACACCCCTGGGTTCGAGAGGTGGACAGTACCAGCAACGGCGTTGACCCCGTATGGCACAGCGTTACGAAGGGCTGAAGCGCACGGTCCTGAAAGAACTGTTAAAAGCCAGAGGCAAGGCGCCCGGAGGCAAGGCGAAAGCGGTCATCATCGGAGAACTGATGGAGGACGACCGCAACAGCATGGCTCCCTCTGAGGGCTCCGACACCTCGGAATGGAGGCGAGAGGTGCAGTGGCGGCTGGCCCTATACGGAACGGACCCCTCCGCCGACATCATCGGGAGGGTCCTGGCCGACACAGACAAGCTCCGCCAGGCAGCGATGCAGCAAAGGTCCGGGGGGTCGCTGTCCCCCCAAGGCAGTACTGGACCCCCCAAACAGAAAATACCATTCGCGGCGTTCAAGCTCTTCCCAGAGGGGAGTGAAGACATAGACGGGTTCCTGCAGGATTTCGAGAGGCAATGTGCCCTGCAGGAGGTGGCGGTCCGAGACTGGGTACCCATCCTGGCGAGCAAATTGACCGGCAGGGCGGCCGAAGCCTATCGGGCGGTGGCGGACGAAGACTGTATGGTGTACGAGCGTGTCAAGGAACACCTGCTGGCCCGCTATGCACTCACCCCGGAGGCGTATCGAGTCCGATTTCGAGCCTTAAGAAGGGGCACTCAGGACTCTTATGCGGAGTGGGGACACAGGATGCAGCAGGCGCTCTGTAGCTGGATACAGGGGTGCCAAGCTACCCAACCGGACCAGATCATCCAGCTGCTATTACTGGAGCAGTTCTACAACTACTCTCCTCCAGAGTTCCGGGACTGGGTACGAGACCGGCGCCCCCTCACCCTGTCTGAAGCCACCTGCCTTGCCGACGAGTACCAGGACACCAGGCGAGTAGCCCCTCCGGTCATCCGAGTCCCACCTCCCCGCTTCCATCCAGCGCCACAGTTATGCCCTGCTCCCCTCGAACGAGCACCCAGGCCACTGGTACCCCCCACCCCGGCTCCTCGGGTAGGACCCCGGTGCTATGGGTGTAACCAGATCGGACACATACGGGACCGTTGTCCCCTGAACACCCACCATCCGGCACCGTCCCGAGCCGAGCGGCGGCATACTGTTGCCATCAGGAACCGGAACCCACAGCCGCCCTCAAGGAAGACTGGGGCATCCTGCATGAGGCCGACCCAGTGCAAGCAGCCGCGCAGGACAACCGTCAACACCATCGCCAACAAGTCCGGAAGAATGGACAACTTGCCAGCGGTCTGCGAGACACCGGTGCAACCCTTACCCTGGCACAGCCCCATCTTATCCACTCGGCTGCTTCAACCGGGTATTCGGTGGCCATCAAAGTCGCTGGCGGCCATGTGTATCGAATCCCTACGGCCAGCGTCCATCTAGATTGGGGCACGGATGCCCGGGACGTGGAGGTCGGGGTCATGAAGAATCTACCGTCCGAGGTCTTACTTGGCAACGACCTGGGACTGCTGACCTCCACCTTTGAGGACCCTCATCCTGGCGGGGTATGCCCCGTTACCACCCGCAACCAAGCACGGAAGGCTCCACACACCGACTCCGAGGGGACCACGGTAAACCAGACCAGACCAACACCCCCCCTTGGCCCTGACAACACCCCTGCCCTGACCTGGGATTCCCCGACGGACTTTGGCAAAGCCACCCGGGACGATATTATCCTTGCCCCATACCGACAACAAGCAGGGAGGGACCCGGGAGGGTTAGGGGAGGTGAGATTTGCCTGGGACCAAGGGAAGCTGTACAGGACATCGGGGGGGATGAGCCAGGGAATAGACCAAGTACCCCACAGGCAGCTGGTAGTGCGGCGAAATATCGGTGCGATCTGTTAAGGATCGCGCATGATATTCCCCTTGCGAGCCATCTCGGGCACCGGCGGACATTACACCGCCTGACCCAGAGCTTCTTTTGGCCCGGATTATCAGGGGAGGTTAGGGACTACTGTCGGACGTGCGAGGTGTGCCAGCGAGTAGGGAAGCGGGGGATGCCAAGAAAGCTCCCCTGAGACCCTTGCCCATAGTGGGAGAACCTTTTAGACGGGTGGCGGTGGATCTGGTAGGACCCTTGGCAGTGCCTAGCCCTACGGGCAAGAAGTATATTTTGACCGTAGTGGACTACGCCACCAGGTACCCCGAAGCCGTGGCCCTCCGGGATATCCACGCAGAGACCGTTGCCGGAGCTCTGCTGCAGATATTCTCCAGGGTCGGATTTCCCCAGGAAATCCTGTCTGACCTGGGCACACAATTTACGGCCGAGGTGACCCAGCAGCTCTGGAGACTGTGCGGGATTAAACCCCTGTACAGCTCCCCTTACCACCTGCAGACCAACGGGCTCTGCGAGCGGTTCAATGGGACCCTCAAACAGCTTCTCCGCACCTTTACCATGTCCCATAAGGACTGGGAACGCCATCTGCCCCACCTTCTGTTCGCGTACCGGGAGGTACCCCAGGAAGCCACAGGATTGTCTCCCTTTGAGCTACTGTACGGCCGGAGAGTCCGAGGCCCCTTGGACTTGCTCCGGGAGCACTGGGAAGGTGCTCTGGCCGAGGAGGGGACCTCGGCCATAGATTATGTGCTTGAGTTTAGGGACCGGCTGCAGGAATTGACCGCCCTGGTACGGGACAATCTCCAAGCGGCCCAAACCAAGCAGAAGAGGTGGTATGACCGGTCGGCTAGGGACCGCACCTTCCAGATAGGGCAGAAAGTATTAGCCCTCTGACCGGTCAAACAAAATAAGTTGCAGGCAGCCTGGGAAGGACCCTACAAAATCATAGAAAAGATCTGCGATACCACCTTCACCGCAGCCAGATGTTCAGATGAACGGACAGAACCTTTCATGTGAACATGCTGAAACCGTTTTTCGAAAGGGAAGAGGCAGTAGCCGCCATCTGCGCGCCGGACATGGGGGATCTGGAGGATCTCCCCCTGCCAGTACTGCCCGGGGATCCAAGCGCCCAGGGGGTAGCCGATGTCCGGCTGGGCGAGGGGCTCACCCCCTGCCACAAGAAACAGGCTCAGCAGGTGCTACAGGAGCACCAAGACCTGTTCTCATCCCGTCCCGGCTACACCTCCGTAGCCCTGCATCGGGTCGATACCCAGAGTCAAGCCCCTTTGCGGCAGACGGCGTACCGAATTTCCGATGCAGTGAGAGACGGGATGCAGAAATAGATCCGTGAGATGTTGGATCTAGGGGTAATATAACCCTCCGAGAGCCCCTGGGCCTCCCCGGGGTTCTAGTACCCAAGAAGGATGGCACTACCAGGTTCTGTGTGGACTATAGAAAGTTAAATGACCACACTGTCACTGACGCATACCCCATGCCCCAAGTCGACGAGCTCCTAGACCGGATTGCCCAGGGAAACTTTCTCACCACCATTGACCTATGTAAGGGGTACTGGCAGATTCCCCTTGCCGAGGAAGGTGTGCCGAAATCGGCATTCATCACTCCGTTTGGCTTATACCAATTTCGGGTTATGCCATTCGGGATGAAGAATGCCCCAGCCACTTTCCAACGCATGGTGGATCGGCTGCTAGAAGGGATGCAAGACTTTACCAGCGCCTACCTAGATGACATAGCCATCTTCAGCAACACCTGGGGGGAACACTTACAGCATTTACGGGCCGTACTGGACCGCCTTGGCACTGCCGGTCTGACCATAAAACCAGACAAACGTCGGCATGTCCAAGGTCCAGTACCTGGGCCACCGGGTGGGCTGCGGAAGGCAGCGCCCAAAACCCGCAAAGGTTGAAGCTGTTGCCCAGTGGCCCACTCCCCGCACCAAGACCCAGGTGTTAGCCTTTCTAGGTACGGCAGGATACAACCGCCGCTTCGTCCCCAACTACAGCGACATTGCCAAACCCCTGACTGACCTGACCCGCAAGAACCTTCCCCGACAGGTACTGTGGTCCCCTGAGTGTGAAGAAGCCTTCCAGCAGCTCAAGCAAGCCTTGGTGGAAGCCCCCGTGTTTACTGCTCCTGATTCCACTAAATGTTTTGTTGTCCACACAGACGCATCTATGTTCGGATTGGGAGCAGTGCTGAGCCAGGTCGGTGAAGACGGGCACGACCACCCGGTTGCCTACATCAGCCGGAAACTTTTACCCAGGGAGGTGGCTTATGCGGCCATCGAGAAGGAGTGCCTTGCCCTGGTATGGGCACTGAAGAAATTGCAACCGTATATGTATGGGCGCTCCTTCACGGTCCTCACGGACCACAACCCCCTGGTATGGCTGAACCAGGTGGCCGGGGACAACGGCAGGCTCTTGCGGTGGAGCCTGGCCCTCCAGCCCTTCAATTTTACCATCCAGTATCGGCCTGGGAAGCAAAATGGCAATGCGGACGGACTATCCCGCCAGACTGAGCTTGAAACTTAGGGTGGGTGGGGGCCATGGACATCCCCAAGCGGACCCGAAGAGGGTCTCACCGGGTCTGCCATCTGGTAACTTGGGGGAGATATGTGACGGGACAGCCGCCACTACGCTGTAGCGCAGTACAACAGTTCAAGTGTTTATTTATTTGTGTGTTATTAAAAGTTCGTTAGCCCTTATTTTTATAAGTACCCAATGTGATTTTCCCCGTTTTATATATATGCCAGTTAACTAAAGATTTCTGATGTCTGTGTGTTATTCCCTGTATAGTGTAGATCTCTGTATTAGTACCTGCTATTGTGTAAATTATCTCAGTAAGAGATTCCTTTTGTTTACGTGCTCTCTCTTCCCCCATTCTCCATTGTTTGAAGGTCCTGGGTAGTTAATCTGATTTGTGCAGTTATCTGCTTGATTGTATGTAAATGAGGTTGGTGGTTGAGTGTATCTCTGTGTTGTGTAATAAACAGTCAGTTCTATTCTGACCAAGCTTGAAGTCACGACTCATGTTTTGGAGTACCAGGAATCTTCTGCCCGCTGTGCCAAGGAAAGGCTCCAGGTCTACAGCTTCGGCTTATTTCTGGGGGTGCTAGTCAGGCTCTCTATAGGCACCGGGTCTTGAGCTGCGGCTAAGGTACAAGAGAAAGGTGTGAGAGTCACGAGGAGAAACTGGGTGTGCAGCGAGGAAGCAGCATTTGGCAGATGTGACCCTGTCCGGGTACAGAGATCTGTTACACTGGACACAATGGGACTATGTTTTCCAGCATGCTTTGGGGCAGAGACAGGAAGTGGGTGGGGATTGAAGAGAGGACATCCGCAGCCTCGTGGAAGGAGAGCCAGTGTGAGCCGAGGAGTGAACAGAGTGAGACGCACGTGAGACTGTGAGCGATTGTTACCAGGCCAGAGAGCAGGCGCTGCCTTGCCGACGCTGGTAATCGAATCAGTGACTTGCCAGAGACCTAGTAATCCTCCGCGGAGAGGTTTTTCACAGATGCAGAGTAGCAGATTGGACCCTGAGTAAGGAGACTGCTATGATCCACAGGGAGTGCAGGCGGTAGGCAGTAGACCTTGTTGTAAAGACGGACAAGCAGGAGAAGTGGATCCGGAGGCACAGAGTCCCAGTGAAATCGCTGCGGAGAGACGTCCTTGATCGGGCAGCAGAACCGAGTGTCTGGTGGATGGGTGAGAGGCCTTCCAGGCCACAGTCAAACTTTAACGAAGCACACTGCAGCATTGCTTAAATCTACAGGGCCCCAACGTGACTAGTCGAAGATTTACTAAACGAATCAATTTGCACGAAGTGCAACTAGAGTACCAAGAGTAGGTTAATTTTAATGATACACATAAACAGACAATGAATGAAAAGTTGCAAGGTTGGTAGTAGAGGGTGTGGAGGGTGGCACAAGGACCACCAATCAATAAGCAAAATTGCACAATGAAAGGGTAAAAAGGTCTATACCTCGGCGGTTCAAGCCACCTACATAACCAGTAATGTAATATGGAGTACCAGACAGCATATAGCAAACCCAAACAACTACCCTCACCAACCAAATTACAGTTAAAAACAACAACAAGGAGGCATAGCTTGACGCGTTTCGCCCGTCTGGGCTTAGTCTGAAGCTAGTATGCCTTAAATATTCACCCCAATATATATAGGTACCTAAATTAAACAAATACCAGACAGCTGGACCAAAAATCAGTATAGGGAAATCACTTCCGGGTACACCGGCGATCACATGACAAATGAGACCAATGAATTAACAGGAACATCATGGGTGCAAAAAGGGCCAATCAAGAAGCAGTGGAGGTCACATGGGATCAATGGCCAATAAACGGCTCCCAGTGTCCAGGAATGAACAGAGTGGATTCTGCAGTGTACTTCCTGGTATGTCAGCGATCACATGGCAATTAAAACCAATAGGATAACATGAACATCATGGGTGCAGAATGGGCCAATCAAGGAACAGTGGAGGTCACATGCGATCAATGGCCAATCAACGGCTCCCAGTGTCCAGAAATGATCAGAATGGACTCTGTAACATACTGATCAGCTAAGAAAAGGGCAAGAATGATAATAAACCACTGCAGCCTGCAAGAATACACTATAATGTTGCCATAAGGCTATAAGCGTGACGTAAAGATCAACTAGGTAGCAGAACGTCCTAATGCCGATATAATAATGCACAAGAGCACTCTGTTCATTCTTGGACACTGGGAGCCGTGTATTGGCCATTGATCCCATGTGACCTCCACTGCTTCTTGATTGGCCCTTTTTGCACCCATGATGTTCCTGTTAATTCATTGGTCTCATTTGTCATGTGATCGCCGGTGTACCCGGAAGTGATTTCCCTATACTGATTTTTGGTCCAGCTGTCTGATATTTGTTTAATTTAGGTACCTATATATATTGGGGTGAATATTTAAGGCATACTAGCTTCAGACTAAGCCCAGACAGGCGAAACGCGTCAAGCTATGCCTCCTTGTTGTTGTTTTTAACTGTATTTTGGTTGGTGAGGGTAGTTGTTTGGGTTTGCTATATGCTGTCTGGTACTCCATATTACATTACTGGTTATGTAGGTGGCTTGAACCGCCGAGGTATAGACCCTTTTACCCTTTCATTGTGCAATTTTGCTTATTGATTGGTGGTCCTTGTCCCACCCTCCACACCCTCTACTACCAACCTTGCAACTTTTCATTCATTGTCTGTTTATGTGTATCATTAAAATTAACCTACTCTTGGTACTCTAGTTGCACTTCGTGCAAATTGATTTGTTTTTCATGTTGTTTGGGTTATGCCCTTTTGTTGAGTACCTGGTGCCCCTTTTGTTGTGCTTTTTTTCAGAAGATTTACTAAAACCTTTCACTGGCCAGTTGAAATCTAGTACCTGGATACCTGAGCACACACACACACACACACACACACACACACACACACCTTTTTGAGACATAACCTGCACGGGACTTACACTCCAGAAACGAAGGGGTTAAACTTTTATTTTACCGCTGCGCGTTTCTCACATTACGAAATCCTGTTTTCTATACACCGTGTTACATTATATATGCCGCTTTATTGAGACCAGTAAAGTATATAATTTATAAAATCCACAACAGTGCTGGTGTATCTTTATTCCCTAGTGCGGAGAGACTAACCCAAGGTTAAATTCAGCGGCTTCTCCGGGAGTGAGCGCTACATAAGAATCAAATATCAGCTATTTCAAAAGGTCAAGGTATCGTGCGTCATCAAAGTAGTCAGCTGTTTTTCTCCATCATGGGTGTGTGGATGTTCTGTTCTAGGATGCAGGATGGGTCTACACCCTTGTTTCTGATACCGAAATAAATTCCTCATGACTTTGCGGTTAGCTTATTCTGTCGAAACAGCGGAGTTAAGCAAGATACATTTTGATTCTCTCTAAAAAGACAATTGTATTAATCATCTTTTAAAGACATATTAAACTTAAATGAGCATTTTTCTAGGCCTTTGAATATTATTAAAGCAGATACATATTCTTGTCCATAACAGTCCCCCCTAAAAATGCACATTTCTCAAGTGTCCCCTTGGTGACGAGTTGCGCCTTCATTCGTTCCCCTAGTAGTCTCGCCAGCCATCCCAAATCTTCACCAAAGTTTGAGACAAAGGCTCCTATTGAACCAACCCCTTTGTACCTTTGGCCTTCGGCGTGACAAGACTGATGGGTCAAGAATCGGGACTACAACTCATCTTGCAAAGGGTCACAAATCCTATCTCAAGGCAATTTAGATATGGGTGTCCCGAGGGAGGCGGTAGATGGACTCATTGCTCTGTGGTTGTTGCATCACTATAGGGTGTAGCTTTTCATAAGACTCAGTTGTAGTTATCTTCATAAATTGTAGGTTACCATAAGAGTTGTCAATGTCTACCCCAGTTTCCCCACATAAGTGACTAAGCATAACAGGGGTAGTGGATTCCACAGTTCTTTCTACAACCTTTTTAATGCAGGGTAAAAGACAACATCCAATCACCGCCAACAGAACCATTACTACTAGGATAACTATTACTATTTGTGTGAGGATCTTTTGCCAGCCACTCATCCAACCAAAATACTGATCCCATGGATCAGTAATACCAGAGTTCTTCTTCAGTTACTCAGACAGGTCTTCCAATTGTTTAATGGCTTTAGTGACCTTACCAGTGGGGCCTGTGTTATCCGGATAAAGGTGCAACAGGAGCCACCAGTACCTTTCAGCATCTTACAGACCCCACCCCTCTCTGCCAGTAGCATATCGAGGGCCATGCGGTTCTGGAAGGTCAACGCAGAGGTCGGGCCTAGCTGGTCAGCCAAGCACTGGAGGGCATCTCCCTCTTTTTATATTCTCTCTTTCTATCGCCGAATTGTCTCCCTTCCGGTTCTTGCGTTGGCGTGCGTCTCACGAATGGAACACAGGACATCCGGTTCATCCCTGGAACGCAGAACATCCGGTTCGTCCCTGGAACGCAGTCCCCTCGTCACCGGCAGTAGCGTATCGTTCCATGGACGGACCGGATGTTCTGCGTTCCAGGGATGAACCGGATGTCCTGAGTTCCATTCGTGAGACGCACGCCAACGCAAGAACCGGAAGGGAGACAATTCGGCGATAGAGAGAATATAAAAAGAGGTTGAGAATGGGGACTAATAATGGATTTTTATTCTGTTGTAATTGTATTTTAATTTATATTTTCCCTGATGAAGTGTATGATATACACGAAACGCGTTGGAATCTATTTTATATTTGCCCAATAAAATACTGCTTTATTACTGCTTACCCTGGTGAGATGTCCAGTTGATTCCTGTGGCGGCAAAGAGTCTTCAGGTCTTTCGTTCCAGTTACAGTGCCAGCAGAGTGGGATAATCGTCTTGGATACGATAAGTGACAAAGTTTTAGCATCCTGTGAGTGCGGAGAAAAGAGGGGGGCACCCTTAATTTGTACTTTTCAATATGCACTATGAAAGTTTCTCTGTTTATTACCTCTCAGGTTCCCAATTCTAACCTATTCAGTTCATTACCAAGACGTTTTGGGAGAGACGCCAGGGATACCGAGAGGTTGTACTAAAAAGTCTAACTTTTTTCCTCTAGTCGCACTACCAGTTTTTGGTATATGGATATAAAGGCTTAGCCTGGTGTTTTGTCGGGACTTTCACTGGTCTACCTGGATTACATTTAGCGCAGATAACGCAAGATTTGCAGTACGAGGCAGTGAGAGTGGAAATGCCTGGTGCGTAGTATTGTTTGCCAATGAGTGCATTCATCAATGTTTTGGAGAGGTGTGAGTGTCCATGTGCCCATTGTACCACAGCCGGATAGAGTGCCTTAGGTAGGCATACCTTATTTCTTATGCAGAGGAGTCCGTGCATGCGTGTGGCCCCCCTTTTTTCCCAGTCTCCCTTCTTACTGCAGAGCCCTGCAACTGTGTTATTTGTAGTTCTGAAACAGGAGTCTGTACTAGTAGTGGGACTAGCTGCTCGAGTTCCTTTTCCTGTGTCTGAGTGGCAGCCTGTTGTGGTAGAAGTAGAGCATCCATAAAGGGACTGTATGGCTTTCCCATGTTTAACAGGTGTGCCTGCTGCTGTCAGGAAACCCCGATTTCGCCATAGCACGCCACAATCATGGGTGACCCCGTACGCATATCTTGAGTCTGTGTATATATTGGCTGTCTTTTGAGCACTGATTATGCAGGCCTGTGTAAATGCGTGTAGTTCCGTTTTTTTTTCTTCAGGCAGAAAGGGTGGGGGCGAGGGGGTGGGGGGGGGAGTTGAACAGAATTGAAAATTCGCTTGTGACTGCGCACCCGGTGTGATATTTCCTGGACTCGTCTGCAAAGTGGGAGCCATACAGTGTCAGGTAAAGGGCTGTGAGAGGAGTATTGCACACAGAGGGCAGCTGTGCCGTTTCTGGGAACATGGCTTTGAGACAATCGTGCGGGCAGAGGGGTATTGCACCTCGTGACTATCAGCATCGTCACCACCCCACTCAGGAAAATGAAAGAGAGCAGCCAGGTGAATGGGTCGGAAGAGGGCGACGTTATCCGGGAGCAGTACGGAACATTGCAGGCGCAGGTGCCTTGCAGAGGACAGTTATTTGGGCTGGGTTTATTGGAGGAAGGTAGAAATGTCATGCGGTGCCAATACTCGGGGCTGCTCACGCCTTTCTTTTTATTATGCAAATTAATACTTAGTTACAACAGTCTAGTGATGCCTGCTGATTAATATCTTGAGCTGTTAGAGAATTGGGGGACAAAACTTTTCTGGCATTAGTAACTTTATCATATAGGTCACACTCTGTCTGTGGGGTCGTCATGAACTAGAAAATCCTATACAAAATACGCATTTCTCCTTAAAAAAATAAAAACCTCCAATCCTCTGATACCGACAGTTTGCATACTATCCATTTTAAACCAAAATAAGCTATTGCATGAGGTAAAAAAACTTGCTCTAGCTTTAAGTTGCATAGAGTTGTATATTTCTTTTTTTTTCCCTTTTCCCTACAGGGTTAAAATATCTGCATGTTCATAGAAAAATAAGGGAAACCAATTTAATCTTTCTAATTTCACTTTCTGGTCTGCGTCCTGCTTCCCTTTTTTTTTCACATAAAAAAAAACATAAAACAATATAATACGGGATATTTTAAAGCTCACTTTTTCTCTTTTCTGAACAGTTATCTCTATCGGGCTCTGTAGCACTCTGTCCTGCAGAGCAATTCTGATAGCATGTGTAGCCTCTCTATCCCGAGAATATTTTGTATAAAACTATTTTTTTACTAAAATAATAAAACATTAGGGCGTTAGCAAGAATCCCTCAATTAATATAGACACACGTTTCTATCTACAAGAATAATAATTTTGCATACGTACGTCTTATACTTCACATATACACTACAACAGCAAACAACGCAGAGGGGACAAGTGGATTCTATTGGCAAGCACCTAACACTGGAATCATGTCACAAACACAGCAGGTGTCATGTCTCATCTGTCTACTTTGCTTTTGGTCTTACTGAAACTTTTCTAAATACCACATTCTTTGCTTACCTTGCATTACATCTCTGACATACATACTACTATTCACCTACATGTCCTTCTTAATGCTCTCTACTGTATAGCAACCTGTAGTTGCCATATCTAGGATAGGCTTTCCTAACCTCTTCTCACATTGACTCATAATCTATAGGATGCGGATGATAGTTTATCAGATTCTGGTTTAAAATAACTTTCATCCCACTTATAAAAATTCATCACATTTTGTAACCATTTACACGAGTCGGAACAGGCGTCCCTATCCAACTGCCGATTAAATTTATACCTTTATCGTCTCATACTTTATATACATACACATATACATCCATATACAGTTGTGTTCAAAATTATTCAACCCCCAATGCTGTAAAGGGTTGTAGGGAATTTAGTGTACATTTGTAATTGTATTCAGAATGAAATCCTACAAGGACATTTTAAAGAACCATATGCAACTAAAATGACATCAATTGGTTTTGTAATACAGTAGTAAATGTTTCTTTTGTGAATTCTTCATTGACACAATTATTCAACCCCTTAACCCTTTCGCTGCTGAGGCATTTCCCGCCTCTGTGCTGAGGTCATTTTTACCGATTTTGCTCATCATGTTTAAACGTGTTTTGAAGGCTTATTTTAGTATATGACCCAGACATATTATATATCGTTCTTTCCGTCAGACTCAGCAGATTCATAATATGTCATTATTATATGTATACCTGTCTGTATATCATAACAAAAAATGCAATAAAATATGAATTTTCATTTAGGCGTGTCCTGACCTCGAGGAGAGTGGTTGCCTTTTAGCTGAGCTCCGTGCTGAGACGTTGGATTTTGATACCCAGCGGCCGTTTCTGTACCCCGTTTTTGGCACGCTCTCCTCTGAGGGGTCACTGATTGTCCAGGGATCCTTTTGACATATAGGAGTGGAGAGGACCCTGGCTCCGTGAGACCCACTTGCAGTCTCCCCCATCTGCAGCACACAGCACGTGGCGGCCATCTTGCGGCCTGTGTTTGTACCTATACGAACTCTGCACTCGACGTTCATGGGCAAGAAGCTGAAGGATTCCGGAGCGGTTGGGGGCTCTGCCCTACCAGACATCCGGACCTCTCTGGGAGCTGGACGGACGGGAGGGGCTGGAGGCCCTAAGGTTGCCTCGGTCTCGCCGCCATCAGATGGAAAGATCACAGCTGACCGGCCCCCACCTGTGAGTGTCCCTGACGCTTTGCCCGCGGCACCGGTACTCACCTCCGCAGAACTGCAGCGAGTAATGGAGGACTTTCGTGCACTCTGGCGACAGGACCTGAGGGAGGTGAGAGCTGTCTTGGAGCCCTTGCAGACGCAGCTGGCCGACGTTCAGACTCGGACACAGGAAACAGCGGCAGCGCAGGTGGCTACTGCTGCCACTGTGAAAGATCTCCAAGCACAGGTCACTCACCTTAGTTCTGCTGTGCTGGCTCTGGAGACTCGACACCGGCGCAGGAACCTCAGGCTACGGGGAGTCCCCGAGGAGATACGAGGGGATGAGCTCCTCAGGTATGTGGTGGAATTGGTGTCCTCTCTCTTGCAGCTGGATGGGGATGTCTCGCCTCCGCTGGTCTTGTCGACGATTCGATTGAGGAAATCTGCAGCAGCCCCGGCGGAAGCACCGCGCGACGTTCTACTGGTCGTCCGGGACACGGATGTTCACTCCCGGGTCCTATCTGCGGCTGGTCCCTCGTTCAGGGTCACCCATGCCTCCAGCTGCCTTACTTTTTTCCGGGATTTGCCCTTTCTGGCGCTGGTGGCCCGGCGAAGTTTCAAGGAGGTCACTTCTCTGCTGCGCACTCGTGGGATACGCTACAGATGGGGATCTTCGGGATCGCTCATTATTCATCATGATGGCAAGACACATGCAGTGACTTCCGTAGCAGAGGCGCGAGCGGTTCTGCTTTCTGCGGGAATTGGAATGGAGCCGCCAGGTCCACTGGCCCCGATGACGGAACCTGGCTGAAATGTGGCCCCCCCTCATGTTCTTCATACCCTCTGCTTATTCCCTGCAAGTTCCCCCCTTCCCTTTTTCTATGTAACCACTTGATTGACTCTATGTTTATACTTGCTGACTTTTAGGGCTTCCTGATATTTATCTGCCGGAGCACGGAGGCTCTCCCCCTCCCCCCTTTTTTTTTTGGTGTTGGGCATCGGGAGGTAACCTGGGCGAGCCGCTAGGGCACATACCTAGGCTCTGTTCGTCCTCTTGGCCCCAGGTCCCCCGGCCACGTGGCCCCTTCCATGGCCCTCGGTGTCCTCATGGTCGTCGGGGGGAGCCAGGAACGCCACAATTTAAACGGCAGTCCCTCACCATCTTCATTTCTCCCCCCTTTTTTTTTTTTTTTTTTGTGTGTATGTTTTCCTCTGTGCTCTTCCTACCGGATTTCACCGCCCTCCTGATGAGTTCATATCCCCCCCGCCCCTCCTTCATTATGTTCCCCTTTGATGTATTATGGCTCTAGGTGGCCATTTCAGTTTGCTGGCTTTCTGTTTGAATATGCAACTATTCTAAAATAAAGAATATAAAAAAAAAAAAAAATATATGAATTTTCAATAATTTACAACGTGTAAAGTGTTTTGTTTTCACATTTTAACATGCGAGCAATTGCGGTTATATTTTGTATGGGGTGCGCTTGTTAAAAAAATTAGAGATGGGGTCTCGTTACATTTCTTTTTGGGGAAAATTGCACGATTTTTAACAAACGCACCGCATACAAAAATCGTTAGTGCAGCATCATTGTTCACATTATAATTGAAATGGGAACAATATAGCTGCATTAACAAACCAAAAAAAAGAAAAAAAAAAACTTGTTTATTTTTGTTTTATAATTTTTTTTTAAAATATATTTTTTATTTTTATTTTAAAAATTTTTTAAAAAACATTTTCATACTCATGTTTGGTATCGTTGGAACGGCCATGCTCTGGCCGATCCAACAATATCAAACATTAACCCCTAACTGCCATGGATCGGGAGATAGGGGGTTCATTGGAACCCCCTATCTCCACCATTGGTGGCAGTTAGAGGTTAACTCCAGGACGGGCGTCATCGTCATCCCCCCTCCCTTTCAGGCGCCTCCTCCGCACATGCGGGGGGGGCGCCTGAATTAGGTGTCATCGCGCCGCCGCGATGACACCTAATTAGGCCGGCGGCGGTTCCGGGTGCTGGGCTGACATCGAGTATGCCAGCCCGTACCGGGGGGGCCAGTGATCGGCCGGAAGCCGGCCGAACGCTGGCCCCAAAGGGAGGACGCACTCAGCTCTCCCACCGCAAGGAACGTTACCTTCGGGTGGACACGCTGAGCGCGTCCTCCGAAGCAAAAGGGTTTAAGACCACCACTCTGAAGAAGAACAGAGGTTCATTCAAGTGTTTTCAATCAGGTATTGAAAACACCTGTGGATGTCACGGAGCAGCAATAAAGCATAATAAGCACCAATTAGACAGCTTTAAAATGACTGTGATACTCAGCTCCTTCTAGACATTTACTGGTGTGGTTACAAACATGGTGAAGTCAAGAGAATGGTCCAGGAAGACAAGAGAAGAGGTGATTACTCTTCACAGGAAGGGCAATGGCTATAAGAAGACTGCAAAGATGTTAAACATACCAAGAGAGACCATAGGAAGCATCATTCGCAAATTCAAGGCAAAGGGCACTGTTGAAACGCTACCTGGTCGTGGCAGAAAGAAGATGCTGACTTCGACTGCTGTGCGCTACCTGAAGCGTAGAGTGGAGAAAAGTCCCCGTGTGACTGCTGAGGAACTGAGAAAAGATTTGTCAGATGTGGGTACTGAAGTTTCAGCTCAGACAATACGGCGCACACTGCGTAATGAAGGCCTCCATGCCAGAACTCCCAGGCGCACGCCCTTGCTGTCTCCAAAGAATAAGAAGAGTCGACTGCAGTATGCCAAAAGTCATGTGGACAAACCACAGAAGTTTTGGGATAGTGTTCTGTGGACTGATGAAACAAAATTAGAACTGTTTGGGCCCATGGATCAACGCTATGTTTGGAGGAGGAAGAACAAGGCCTATGAAGAAAAGAACACCTTGCCTACTGTGAAGCATGGCGGGGGTCAAACATGCTTTGGGGCTGTTTTGCTTCTGCAGGTACAGGGAAGCTTCAGCGTGTGCAAGGTACCATGAATTCTCTTCAGTACCAGGAGATATTGGATGACAATGTGATGCAGTCCGTCACAAACCTGAGGCTTGGGAGACGGACCTTTCAACAGGACAATGATCCTAAGCATACCTCCAAGTCCACTAGAGCATGGTTGCAGATTAAAGGCTGGAACATTTTGGAGTGGCCATCGCAGTCACCTGACTTAAAGAAAGCAGTTGCAGTGCGCAAGCCTAAGAATGTGACTGAACTGGAGGCTTTTGCCCATGACGAATGGGCGAAGATACCCGTAGATCGCTGCAAGACACTTGTGTCAAGCTATGCTTCACGTTTAAAAGCTGTTATAACTGTAAAAGGATGTTGTACTAAGTACTAAGATTGAATGTCACTTGGGGGTTGAATAAAACTGATAATGATGTGAGCACAGAAAAGACATTTGTGGTTATTTCATTATAAATGTTATGTTATATTTGTCTGACCTACACGTGCCTCTTTGATCAAAATCAATGTCAAACTGGCCAAAACACTCAATTTCAGTGGGGGTTGAATAATTTTGAACACAACTGTATACAAATACACACACTATATACACACATATATATAGTAGTTGCTTGGTCAGACATCATCTTGGTGGAAAGGCCTAAGCCAGGGATTGTGAGTGGTGGGAAATTATCAGATACAATGTGTGGCGGGATGGAAGTCCGCCTGCGATCCTGCTCTATCTGACCCCCCCCTTTTGATGGCGTCCGGCCCGACTACCGAGTGGCACGGCACTCGGCGTCTCGAGCGGCCTGGAGCATGAAATGCCGTTGGTCCGGCGTCTGGAGAGATGGTGCGGTGTTGCCTTGGGGATCCCGTGGGTTGAGTGGTGATGCAGGAGACCGCTGAGTGTCTCCTGCAATAGTGATTGTAGCTCTGAAATGAAGACACCAGACGTGGCTGTATGCTTTAAACAGTGAACTGAACGTTATGGGTTTCAATAGGGTCATTTATACAACTTCACACAGATTACCAACTCCCCCACCCACACAACCAGCACTGATTGGCTCCTTTCCCAGCCTCCTGTTCCCTAGCAGGTCCCTTTCAGCCTTCCCATTGTCCAGGGATTAGGCAGATGAGGTCTTGGAAAAGCCTCCAATCAGCTGGCTTGCTGTATCCTCTATTTTGCCCTTTCAGGCTCCCCCATTGTCCAGGGGATTAGGCAGATGAGGTCTTGGAAGAGCGTCCAATCCTCTGGCCCGCTGCATCCTCCATCTTGGGGCATGAGATCCTTTGTTCTGTGAAACCATGCTGGGATGAGCAAAATGGCGACGGGGAAAAACATATACAAACGGTTTCTTTCATACTTTTACAGTCACATCATACAGGGTACATGTTCATTACATTACACCAATAAAACCACATCTAGCAATAAAATTAGAGGTCCATAGGCTCACACGCAAAACCAAAACGAAAACAGGAAAAATGGTCTTTAAAAGGGGTTCAGTCTTTAGTCCTGTGGCTCGCTGAAAAGAGCTCTCATGTCCGTTCGTGACACAATGGCAGTATCCTGCTAAGGGCCATTGGCTGCATCCGGCCTTTGGGGGAGGCCGTCGCCTGCGGGGTGCTTTACAATCCCGTTTGAAATGGCTGGATTCTCCACAATTAAAACAGGTTCTTGGTGGACACCCCCCCTCCCCACCAGGCTCCCCTTCCACGGTGCCTGCTGTTATACTGAGGCACCAAATTATACGTTGGCTGCCAAATTGTGATGGATTAAAATATCCTCTTCCTTCGGATGCCAGTCTCTGTTCCAATGAGAGTGGGCTGCTGTGTCCAGGTGACATTATTCTTGGGCATAGGGGTATTTCCTGGGTGTTTTGGTGGGAAGGGTAGGTGGTGTCTAAATTGTGCAAATGAGGCATAATAGGGGATATTGTCGGTACCTGGCTTGTGGCTGTTAATGAGGACATGACAGGACAAGGGGTGTAGTATGACCCATCGATGCGTAAAACAGGGTAGAGACCGGTCGGCTGTTTTTGGGCAGTTGTCGTTGGGGTTGGGTTTATTATTTTCTTTTTTGATATTTCACCATAAGGGGGTTCGGATTTTGGGGTGAGGTAATAGTAATTAGTTTTTCCCTTCCTATTTTCCTCTGTTTCTATCCACCCCTCCTTCTCAATCTCCTTTGCAACACTATACCATGCTTCTGCTACATTCCATAATCCATTATCTATCAACATTCCTTTTTTATTCTTCAATAAACTTCTCCATTCCTCTGCTTTCTACCGAGAAGTTTCATCACATTCCGTTTTCCTGTTCTTTCCTCAACTAACTTACATGGGGTATTCCATATTCCATTATGGCTACTCTGTTCATTACCCATTCTTTGATCGTTAGCTCTTTTCCTGATCAATTTAAACAATTCCCCTAGTTTATCAACAGTCAGAAATGAGGATAGACCTAGATCTATCGTGTCCTATTTTAACCACGACAATAAAGCGTCTCGTCCTCCCCTATATTCCAAATATAGGATCCTGTTAGCAGGTGTAATTAATACCTGTTTTACCGCAGCATATATATCCTACAGGGGCTTCCTTTACCGCGTCACCTGTTCCTACTAGATATATATATTCTTGTGAGTTACTACTAGATATGCCTAATGCATCCTCTACATACCGGTACTCACAAAAACCCCTCTGACTGTCAATCAAACTATACTTCAATCAGCGATATATCGTGTCCTACTACCAAGCTTGTGTTCCCCTGTTACTGTTAGGAAAGTCATACTATCAGGTATGCGTCTATTACATCACATCACCTGTTACCGCCTGGAGATGGCTAACCAGGTACACCCCACTTGTTACCATAGGATCACGATAATCTCTCTGATTAACAACCACAATGCTTTATCAGAAAATATGCTGTCAATTCAAAGAACCGGGAACAGACGTACAAACAATCAGACAACTGGCATGCGAATCGTGGGTCAGTATAACGGGCACCTCACCAACACCCGGTTTAAATTGAAACAGGCAGGGAGGTGGCTGCATGAGGTGCGGCTTGAGAGGGGGGCGCGGTCCGGTGACGGTCTTTTAAAAACCAACAGTTCCTTCTAAGCAGTGCCAGATCGTGGTTATCCATACCTGAGCTCCTTGTACCTGAATTTGTTCGTGATTTAACCTGTTATTGACCTCTGCTTGTTTTCTGACTATTCTGCCTTCCGTTGCCCTAGACTATTTCCTTGTACTACGCTTCTGCACTGATATCGACCCAGCTATTGCATTTGACTATTCTATACTCTGTATTCCTGATTCTGGCTCGTCTGACTACCCCCCTTGTTGCTGACCTGGTTTTGTATTACGACATGGTCTTTGATTAACCCTTTCTGTCTAGCTAGTATACCTGGCCAATTCTAAGGACCAGACAGTTAGGGATTCTTCTACGGCTACCCTGTTGGTAGCTTTTGGGCTCTGTGGAGTGTTGGGCTTTAAGGGCTGCGTGGTGGGATCCGGGAACCATGACATCCTCGAGGTCTAAGGGTGTATTGTGAAGGCGAGCGTCTTTCACCATATCGAAGAGGTAAATCAAAGGTGGTGCAACATCCAGAACCTTATCTTCACACACCCATAATGCCATATCAATACCCTTCTTGGTAGACTAACCCTTCTTAGTTAGAAATAAACTACTCATCTACTACCGGAGTGAGACTTTCCCGCAGTGGTAGGACGAGGATATACCCTCAAATTAAACTGGAGCGTGTACACGTTCAGGCCATATTCATTATATAACTAGCTTGAATAGGTTTTGGTAAATACGGGAAGAAACTACTGGTGTGTGACCAAATATATGGACCTAACTGTACATCTGTTCAGTTTGACAATGATGGTACAAAGCAATGGAGAGCCATGTCTTCTGGATAAAAGAATAGAACTGAACTCAATTCCACAAAGCCCCAGCCTATGGCGAATATGGAATGCATGACGAATCAGTATTCGTTCAAATCACCCAATCGTATTTGAACACGACTGTTGTGATATTTTCTTTCCCAGTCATGACATACACAGCGAGAGCTGTTTCCTAATCGGAATCACATGTTCATACCAGATATGTTCGTATAGCTAGGAACAAAGGGAGATATTCTTCCGACGAAGTCCTTCATCTGAGTATACAGCCTATGCAAAAATCATAGCAAATGAATATAGAATTTACCCAGTCTAAAAGCGATGGTCTGTTGTATTTATAACATGACATCTGACTTTAGAAATATAATAGTAAAAAGGTTCCCCCCGACTCTGGAAAGGGTATTTCTCTGAAAAAATGCAATTCTTTAAATATTTTCATATATGCTTGGTCAGGGTGATCATGGTTCTTTTTGAGAATCATTCTTGTTACTGTACATATGTGCAGTAAATTTATATATTTAACTTTCTTAAGATTCTTTCTGCCAATATATGCTAATTTTAGCCGTTTTTGGTCAATGTCCTGAATAAACTATGAGTTCAATAGTGTCTGCTATTATTTCAACACTAGACAGCAATAGGTAACAAATAGTATAGCACAAGATTGAGAGACAGGCTTTTCAGATTTTAATATAAATAATTAAAGAAGTTTTATATAGTGGGTGTCCCCAGCCCAGCATTGAGATTTTTTCAGTTGTATTCCCATTAGGGTTACCTGCATTTTTCTGGGACTAATTAGGCCCATCAGAATCCACCTTTTGTGTAGGATTCTTTTTCTTCATGTTACCTCCTTATCATTTTAAAAAGCAGCAATACTCTTAGTGGAAATATGATGTATGTTGAGAGTGACTCACTATAAATTCTGTCAATGGGATGGTTTTTGCATTCCATGAGTCCAATGCATTAGATCCCCCCCCCCCCGACTTCAGCCATATGAAGAGACTAGATTGACATCACAGCCCACAAGAGCAAGACATTAAATAATTGAGGTCATTCTGCACCAGGGGCGGATCCAGGGGGGGTGGCAACAGGGCAATAATCCCCCCCTGAGAAAAATCACCACCGCCAGCCATTCTTCTCCCTACGAGGGGAGCGGCTGCCGGCACGCAGCTTGGCCGCTCGCCTGGGATGGGAATCACCTGACCAGCACACGAGATCGCGTGAATGCTGCGATCTCGCGAGGACACAGCTGCGCTGGTCAGGTGGTTCCCAGGCGAGCGGCCAAGCTGCATGCCAGCGGCCACGCACCTCGTAGGAAGAAGAATGGCTGGCGGGTACTACTCAGAGGGGGTGAGAGCTGGGGGACAAATATACCCATGTGAGCTGGGGGCAATATATATATTCATGTGAGCTGGGCGCAATATATATCCATGTGAGCTGGGGCAAATATATCCATGTGAGCTGGGGGTGGTACCCTGGGCCCATGGTATGGAAAGGGTTCGCAGGGCTGCGCAGATGGGGTGCCACGTGTGTCTTGCCAGCATGGAAAGGGTGCACTGGGCAGCCCACACCTGGGATACCCTACACTGCATAGCTTCAAGGGGTATGTACTGGGAGGGGGTACCCTGGGCCCCTCGTATGGAAAGGGTTTGCAGGGCTCATGAGGACAGACCCTGTGCAATGTTCTGGGGAAAGTGAGTGTAATGAGCACAGCTTGCGATAAGAGGCGTCTGCCTGTCACTGCGAACCCAGCACCAGCTCTTGGCCAAAACTGGTAGAATGCCCCCCCCTCCAGAAACCTGTGTATGGATCCGCCCCTGTCCTGCACATTGTACTATCCATCCCATAAAAAAAAGCTTTGAGTCATCCTTGTTTAACCCCTTAATATGGACTTTAAGGCTGCGGGGTCAGATGAGCGTCATTGAAGAGCAGAAGGAACGTCCGTGAGAGTGGACGTTCCTTCCACTCGACGCCCGTCTGGCCACCTCGCTGAGAGCAGTTAGTGCACTCAGCGCTGCAAGGCACGATCCTATGGAGGTTCACGCTTTTCAGCTCCGTCAACGCGTGTCCTAGCGCTTTGACGGAGAGGTCTGCTGCACGGACGCAGCACGGCCGCTGTTGCGCACGCAACAGCGTCTGGCTGGCCCCGCAGCACTGACGAACGCCGGAAGCCACGTCAGTACGGGCGCACCTAGTGTGCTCGTCCGACACTGGCCTAAAAAGACACTATTATTTCCATCATATCGTATAATTTACTATAAAAAAAATAAAAAAAAAATGAAATTTAATCCCCAAAATCTACAACCGCCAAAGAAAGACCCAAGCTAAATAGTTTAGAAATGCCCAATTTTTACATGTTTGCCTTTTAACCCCTTCACTGCTGAGCCATTTCAACTCTGTGCACTGAGCTCATTTTAACCATTTTATGCTCATCATGTTTTAATGCCAGCATAGGAACCCCCCAGACAATTATTTTTTTTAATTTTATTTTTATTTATTTTTTTACACAAAAAACCTAGTCATGTTTGGCATCATTGGTCAGGCCTTTCAAGTGATATCAAACGTGAGCCTCTAGCTGCCACGGATCGGGAGACGGGGGATCCAATGGATCCCCCTATCTCCACTTGGCAGCTAGGGGGTTAACTGGCCCACGGACATCCTCACACATGGTGAGGATCTCAGCGAGTGGGGGGAGTGACCTGGAGGCTTGGCTGACATCCAAGATGTCAGCCACTTCTGGGTTTGAATCTCGATTCATCGCCGAAATGTTTAAGAAGTGCCACCGCTGAAAAGGTGAGACTCCCCTTTCCAGTGGTACCATTTGATTTGTTCTAACCTAAATGGTTGGGGAGATGGAGGGGGGGCTCCAAAGAAGGCCCTCCCCCAAATTTTTACTGCAGGCGTCGGGGCGCCTGGCGATGATTATTATTGTCATCATTTATATATCACCAACAGTTTCCGCAGCGCTTCACAATAACCAAAGGGAACAAGATATATGTTGGAAACAAGAGGCGTAGAGGGCCCTGCTCATAGGAGCTTATAGTCTAGAGCAGGGATGGCAAACCTTTTATGTGTCTCAAAGTGCCAACCCTGCAATTAGACCTGAATACGGATTTATTTTAGAAAAACACTTCATACGACTGCCTGAACTAATTATGTGCTTCAGTCTCAGATGAAAAATATAATACAAGAAGAAGTTTTAACCATACAAACAGCTTTTGAAAATAAAAAAAAGGGTCGATTTACTAAAAAGGTAATTGTCGTGAATTGGAAAGACAATTGCAAAATTTATGGCGGTTTAAAAAAAAAATAAAATCCAATTCACTGCTTTCTCAACAGCTGCAGTAGCTTTTACAATATATGACCCCAGCAACAAGCCCATTTATAATATACTGACCCCCAGCAACAGGCCCATTCAAAATATAGTGACCCCCAGCAGCAGGCCCATTTATAATATAGTGACCCCCAGCAGCAGGCCCATTTATAATACAATGACCCCCAGCAACAAGCCCATTTTCAATACAATGACCCCCAGCAACAGGCCCATTTATAATAGGACACCCCACAGCAAGCCCATTTATAATATAATGACCCCCAGCAGGCCCATTTATTACATGACCCCCCCCGCAGCAGGCCCATTTATAATACAATAACCCTCAGCAACAGGCCCATTTTCAATACAATGACCCCCAGCAGCAGGCCCATTTATAACTTCAATCCTTTGTGAGTAGGTGAGCAGAGGGAGGAGTTGCATCAGTGATGTGGTACGCTAATCTGAAGAGATGGTTTTGAGGGATTTCTTGAAGGCCAAGGGAGAGTTTGATAGGGCGAGGCAAGTCATTCCACAGGACTGGTGCTGCCCTTGAGAATCTTGGAGGCGAGAGTTGGCCAAGCGTGTGTAGACCGATGACAGGTGGAGATCACCTGCTGACCGGAGTTGTCTAGACGGTACGTGCTTGCGGAGTAACAAAGACATGTAGGGAGGAGTTGAGTTAGAGAGATTTGAACGTGAGCATCAGTATTTTAAACTGTATCTGGGAATGTATAGGAAGCCAAATGGAGGGACCGGCAGAGTGGGGGAGGTACGCGAGGTGTGTTTGACGGCATTGTGCCTTCCAGGCCCCAATAAAAGGCTGGGCAGGCTTCCAGCCTGCCATGGGAGCCCAGCGAGAGAGGCGAGTATAGGGAGGGAGGTTAGGAGATTGACGTACTACGTGCGTCAGTGGGTCTAAAGCAGACTTTTGTCCATGACGTATAGTATGTCCGGTCACTAAGGGGTTAAACTTGAGCGATGTTGAAAATTTAATTTTTCCAAATTCCCACTTCATGTTCTGTAGATGAAGATTCGAATATTGGAAGAAAAAAAAAGTACGCTGCCATCCAGACGAGTGTCATTTCACAAGAGGCAGGTCAAATGAGGCCCCAGACAGTTTCATCACCTACATTTGTCTCCCTCTAGAGTCTAGTAAAATACTGATCAGTTTGTACATCAGCCTAGATTCAATAGAGCTCCCTACTGGATTGAGAAATGATCCAAGAGAGGTCATGGAGATCCATCATCCTGAAAAAGTAAAGCCCCAGACAGTGAATTCACTAAGCATTGCATCCCTTAGAGCAGTGTTTGCCTCGCCACTTTTTCCAGATATCTGAAGCACATTTGATATGATTTGCTGCTCAGTGATTGAATCCTGCAATCTGCATTTCCCCAAGGTGATCTGCAAAATCTGGCCTGTTAGAGGGTCCCAAGGAGAGGTTTGGGAAACACTGCCTTAAGGAATTCAGGCCATGGCGATCTCAGATCATTTATAGATCTAGCAGGGGTTCTAGTGAATCTTGTCCATCCACCTGCATGGTTAACTACAATCAGCAGGACTATGCTCACTGACTGTCCTGAACCAGTGGTTTCTGGTAAGCCACCTCCAAAGACTCAAGTGGGGAGGGGGCAGTGCAGAGATTGACAACCCTGTGCTAGGGAGCCTAGGATGACAATAGTGTGCAGATCTACCCCAATTCACTGATTAGATCATGAATACCATGCAACCCAAAATTCCCGAAAATTGGGCTTATCTGATAATACATACAGGGTTGTTCAAAGAGACGATCTGGCCCCGAAATGTAACCAGATAGTGAATTTCAGCGAACAGGGACATTTGAGCCATTCGGCTATTCAGAGAGCAGGCAACTCGCCAAATGTTGGCGAATTGCCTGCACTTACAGTGCCTGTTCGAGGGCAGTGAAATCCTCCAGAGAAGCAATGGTTCGTCTATTCAGAGAACGCCGAACAGCTGAGAAATGTCAGTGAAGTGCCCTGCTGTTTGGTGGTTTCATTCAGGCGAATGCCATAGGCTTCAATGTTAAAAATAGTTTATTAGAATATTTTAGGCATTTTTTTGTCTAAATTTTTTTTCTGTTTCTTTAAATAGTTCCAATTTTTCTGTAACAGACGTGATCATCATTCATTGGAATATATAACAATTTCGGCCATGACTGTATAAATTCCACACATTTTCATTCAGCAGTTTTTCTGCAAACAGAGTTTCAAACCCTGTTCTTCTGCGTGTTGGCTTTTACCGACGGCTGCTCTGCTCTGACAGCTGCTTGGATTTTTCTGGCGTGTTCGGCTTGGTTTTTGGGGAGTATTCTGCGAGTTTGCAGCGAGTATTCACTGCACTAGAGGGGCCCTGCGGTGCTTGCTGAATACACCACAGGGTCGGTGAACTAGAAATCGCTGTCTTGCCCCAAAGTGCAGGGAATGAAAAGTCAGTGACAGGGAATGACTTGCAAATCTCTTTGAGTATATCAAACTCAAATATAAAGTTTAAAATGATGGTTATTTATTAAAAAGTTTCTAATCCTGAAAAATAGAAAAAAAATTAAAAAAAGAAACCCACACACACACGTTCATACCATAACTGAAATTATATTTTGAATCTGTTGGAGAAGTTTGGAGACTTTGGGCAAGTAGGTAGAACATCACTAGACCTCACTTCCACCGGCTTGTATTTTCGTACAGGCTGAGCTTTATGGACCTAAAGAAAACAAAAAGTTGAAGGGGTGTAAATCCTTAAATCACCTTAGAGATACAAGCGCACTGGATAACGGAGTCTGGAAACAAATAATTTGCACATTTAAAATGTTTTGATTTCTCTCCTGCAGCATCTCCAGGTCACAGCGCAGTAACGGCCATGTGCCTCTCTGCATGAAGGAGTTGCCCAAAGGTTTGAGAGGTACAACTGTCCATGAGAAGCAAGACAAAGTTAAACACTGCACAATGAACAAGTCACATACCAGCTCGTTCCTCAGTCGATGGATCTCTTGATTCTCTTGCTCCTCCTGCTCCTGACGTGTCTGCTCCTCCAGAAGGCTTCTCTGGGTCTCTATGTCAGCGAGACACTTCTCAAACTCCTGTCTTTCTCTGGCACGTTTCTCTGTTGCTAGCTCGAACCCTTCCTGAACTATGGAACCAGAAAGGCTAAGTTTAGGAACAGAAAAGAAACTTGCAAGAAGGAGGCAGGATAGAGGTGTACACCGAGTGAAGTTGCTGAAGGTTGCCGAAATGGTCAGAACAGATTTTTTAAAAAGAAAACCCAGATCATGCAAACACATTTCAAGAGGTCTGGACCATGGAGGAACCACCACCAACCATATGAGACTCTGTGCGAACATATTCTGCATTTATTAACCCTGACCTGGAATAGGGCACTTCAAAAATCAGCACTAGCCTACATGACCCTGTCAGGTATTTTCAGAGAAAAAACAAAAATGGATGCCTGTAGCCATCTTGTTTAATCGAATATCTATATTTTTATATGTAAAGTCTTTCTCAACTTTAACCTAGTTTTAGAATGAACTCAGATTTTTTTTTTAGTAATAAGTTCATTTGAAGGTAAACTATAAGAGTTATGGGTGTTTAAAAATATAAGTGTTAGCGTCATAATGTCTACTGATTATAGCCCAAGTCTTTATTTGAGATATGGTAGACTCTAAGTGCTAGACACGTCAGACAATCTATAGGTCTGTTTTTCTTTGAATTAAAAGATATTGCTCTTTTCTGGTATAAACATTTAAGTATATATAATATATATATATATATATTATATATATATATATATATATATATATATACACACACATATATACAGTTGTGTTCAAAATTATTCAACCCCCACTGAAATTGATTGATCCTTCAGTCATCTTGCTTACAATTAAATCAAGAGGCACGTGTAGGTCAGACAAATATAACATAACATTTATAATGAAATAACCACAAATGTCTTTTCTGTGGTCACATAATTATCAGTTTTATTCAACCCCCAAGTGACATTCAATCTTAGTACTTAGTACAACATCCTTTTACAGTTATAACAGCTTTTAAACGTGAAGCATAGCTTGACACAAGTGTCTTGCAGCGATCTACGGGTATCTTCGCCCATTCGTCATGGGCAAAAGCCTCCAGTTCAGTCACATTCTTAGGCTTGCGCACTGCAACTGCTTTCTTTAAGTCCCACCAGAGGTTCTCAATCGGATTTAAGTCAGGTGACTGCGATGGCCACTCCAAAATGTTCCAGCCTTTAATCTGCAACCATGCTCTAGTGGACTTGGAGGTATGCTTGGGATCATTGTCCTGTTGAAAGGTCCAACGTCTCCCAAGCCTCAGGTTTGTGACGGACTGTATCACATTGTCATCCAATATCTCCTGGTACTGAAGAGAATTCATGGTACCTTGCACACGCTGAAGCTTCCCTGTACCTGCAGAAGCAAAACAGCCCCAAAGCATGATTGACCCCCCCCCCCCCGCCAGGCTTCACAGTAGGCAAGGTGTTCTTTTCTTCATAGGCCTTGTTCTTCCTCCTCCAAACATAGCGTTTATCCATGGGCCCAAACAGTTCTAATTTTGTTTCATCAGTCCACAGAACACTATCCCAAAACTTCTGTGGTTTGTCCACATGACTTTTGGCATACTGCAGTCGACTCTTATTCTTTGGAGACAGCAAGGGGGTGCGCCTGGGAGTTCTGGCATGGAGGCCTTCATTACGCAGTGTGCGCCGTATTGTCTGAGCTGAAACTTCAATACCCACATCTGACAAATCTTTTCTCAGTTCCTCAGCAGTCACACGGGGACTTTTCTCCACTCTACGCTTCAGGTAGCGCACAGCAGTCGAAGTCAGCATCTTCTTTCTGCCACGACCAGGTAGCGTTTCAACAGTGCCCTTTGCCTTGAATTTGCGAATGATGCTTCCTATGGTCTCTCTTGGTATGTTTAACATCTTTGCAATCTTCTTATAGCCATTGCCCTTCCTGTGAAGAGTATTCACCTCTTCTCTTGTCTTCCTGGACCATTCTCTTGACTTCACCATGTTTGTAACCACACCAGTAAATGTCTAGAAGGAGCTGAGTATCAGTCATTTTAAAGCTGCCTAATTGGTGCTTATTATGCTTTATTGCTGCTCCGTGACATCCACAGGTGTTTTCAATACCTGATTGAAAACACTTGAATGAACCTCTGTTCTTCAGAGTGGTAGTCTTTAAGGGGTTGAATAATTGTGTCAATGAAGAATTCACAAAAAGAAACATTTACTACTGTATTACAAAACCAATTGATGTCATTTTAGTTGCATATGGTTCTTTAAAAAGTCCTTATAGGATTTCATTCTGAATACAATTACAAATGTACACAATTTCCTAAAACCCTTTACAGCATTGGGGGTTGAATAATTTTGAACACAAGTAATATATATATATAATATATATATATATATATATCGGTACTTGGTCTTAAAAAAGTGATATTGGTGATATATATATATATATATATCACCAATATCACTTTTTTAAGACCAAGTACCGATACTTTTATTTTATGTCATGTGAGCACTTTCCAATAAGAACAGACCCCAGCAAACTCTGCAATCAGCTCAACGCCTCAACCATGTTCACTCCCTTTCATACTCGGCTAATTGCCCTTGCTTTCTGTTTCATTTCATTTCGAGTGTAAGCTTTTGAGCAGGGTACAGGCTGTTCTTTATCAATCGGTGTCAATCTTATTATTCTTCTTACAAAAGAAAAACAAAAGAAAATAAATTGATAGGAGGGAAAATGGAGTGCTGGGCCAGTCAATCATGTTAACATGATTAACTGTCTCAGTACTCCGTTTTCCCTATCAATTTATTTTCGTTTAGGGGGTGGGGGAGAGAGGGGACAGACAGACTGAACATAAACTTCAGAGTCCTGCTGTCTCAGCACTCAGTTTTTCCCCCATCAATTTATTTCCTTTCGTTAGGGGAAAGGGCAGATAAACAAACTTTTGGAGGCCTGATGCAGCAGTTCGGAGGCCTGTCCCGGCACTCTGATAAACAAGTTGCTGGGCAAAATAAATTATCAGAGTGTCGGGACAGGCCCCCGAAACGTTGCATCAGGCCTGCAAAATTTTTAGTATGTCTGTCCCTCCCCCCCCCCAAGTGAAAAAAAAAAAAAAGTTGCTGGGCAAAATAAATATTTTTTTTCGTTTTGGGGGGGGGGGGGGAGAGACAGACAGAACATACGCACCTGCTTCTAGTGGGATGTGCCACTCCTTTATGAGTAGCAGCCAGTCCCACGTGATCTGTGTCAGTCTCTCGCTGCAGTGATGCGCTGACTCGTGCGACGAACATGCACAGAGTGAGCGCCGGAGGCAGGGTTTGAAGCTAGGATGCAGCGATTCAAGCGCCGAAGTCCGAGTTTCAAGCCTGGATGCCACAATTGAAGTGCCGGAGGCCTAGTTTGCTGTCCCGCTGGAGCGGAGGTATCGGTAAAAGTATCGGGCGATTTTTGACGAGTACCCGTCAAAACGGTTATCCCTAAATAATTATATACACACAATAAATATTTAGAAATATTTTTGAAGTATATTATAGCTATGTAAGCAGTATACTGAAGAATAGAAGTATTTTCTGCGGAGTTAACTATAAAGGAATGTTAATTGATAAAGAAGTACTTTAGTAAAAACCTTGAAATTGATAGCATTGAAGAAATATTAAAATCAAATATGACAACCAGAGACGCACTGTCTGGTATGAATATGAGAGCTTTTGTTCAAAATAAGATAAGGGGATTGACCTCTGATCTATGATAAGGGATTTAAAATTAATTTGTAATAATTAAAATTAAATCAACACTGCCATCATGTGGTGTAAGTAAAGGTTAACAGTTTTTGAAGTCCTCCTAGACATACACTATATGCCAAGTAGGGAAGTACGTAATAAATGACATGGAATTCCTCTATAACTAAACAGAACACAATGAGTAGTGGGCATTCAGTCATTCGGCATTCAGACAACTTCCCTTCTCCCTCTCGGGACTTCAAATCTCTTACTCTTATGCATTGACTCTTCTCTATCACTCATCACAAGAGCATGCTCAAGGAGATGCTAGAAAAAAAGATACTCTCACAAAGAAACATAGAAACTAAGATATAAAATTTTATAAATAGTCTCACATATTCCAAAACAATTTATTATATACAAAGTATGTATTGCTGCTGTAAGAAGACTGCAGAAACGTTTGAATCCAGATCTTGGACAGGTAATGTAGGGAAAATAAATCGTGGCAATAATGTAAATATATATATGGGTGTGTATCCTGCAATAGATGTAGACTGAGATTTAGCTCAGGTACCGTTAATCTGGAATCTTCAAAAATATTTCTAACCTGCAGTATAGAAATATCATAAAGAATCATCTGATAAAAGGATGTAATTTATCCTAAAGTATTTGTTGCAATGATATACAAATATATATATTGAATTTGGAAGTTACTGTGATTGAAGTATTAAACAGGGATGTTATAACCCAGGCCTCAAAATTTCCACTCGCCTGCTCGCATTTGGCGAGTGGAAATTACATGGGGGCAAGTGGGAATGCAGAGGCAGGGCAGGATAATGGGTTAGGTGGGGCAACTAGTGGCGAGTAACTCTTAAGGCCTGGCTAGTAGCTTGGGACATGAAATTTTGAGCCCTATATATAACCTATAACTAAAAAGCAGAAGATTAGAAGCTTAATTCTTGTTATTAGTTGAGGATTCACTAAATAAGTTTTTATTACTATAGAAATAGAATTAGTGATCGCTTCATCTTCTTGTAGATCCAGGTAGCACAAGGAGATATATATCTACAATATACTAGCTTGTTTTAAATACTGGTTTGCTGGGAATACATGTTAATTGTTGTCTTTAAGCAGGATGTTTATAAGTGAACTAACCATCTATGTATTAGTTACTGATTAAAAGTAAATTGAGATATATATATTCCAAGGAAATCTGCACTCTCCCTTTTGGTTGTAGAGGGTTTTGCCTACCTCGGTGCTAGTCGAGTTCCAGATACGTGCATACAAAACAATCCATTGACGGAACCGCACTCGAGGACTTCATATGATAAAACAACAAAGTTTATTATAGTTACATTAAAATAACCGACGTTTCGGGCCAATCAAGGGCCTTTTTCAAGGTACAAGAAAAAAGGCCCTTGTTTGGGCCGAAACATCGGTTATTTTAATGTAACTATAATAAACTTTGTTGTTTTATCATATGAAGTCCTCGAGTGCGGTTCCGTCAATGGATTGTTATATATATATATATATATATTTCTGTTAGTACATGTGTAAAAAAAAAAAAAAAAAAAATAGAGATCTGTGTGCTGATGGATGATATGGGGTTTTATAAATTTTTCATTATGTGGAGAGATTAAAATCTTTTTGCATACGTAATAAATATATATTTTTATCTAAGCTGGTTGGTTCTATTTTTTAAAACTAAAACACATACAATTAAAAGAATTTAGGAAAACTTCTGAGACAAACGAGATAAATTTGTTGTTGTTTATACCTCGTATAAGTTTCTTACCTGATACTATCTCCGACAACCCAGTTAACCTTTTTAGGGTGTGCTACGTGAGCAGCACCCCTTTCCCCTGAGGCTACTTGAAGCCAAAACCCCTGGCTCTCTCCTCCAATGTACCCCTAATTTTAGCTTACTGTACCAAATCCATGTAACACGGCGCATCAGACATCCTCACCGAATGGGAAAGAACAAGTCAATTTAGGCAATCGTCAGACTAATGAAGCCATCACGTCTGTCACTGCACAGTTTAACGCCCGTCGTAGCACTGATTTGTGATCAAGAGACCATACACTTAGTACGTGCGCACCGAAGTGCGTACGCACCATGCAGGTGGCAACGGAGGCCATTTAGGCCTCGACGTAAAAGCGCAACGGATTCCCAGAGTGCGCTGCGTCTACGTAGTGACATGATGCGACGTCAGACGCAGCATATTTGCAATGTCCATCACGATGGTGCTCAGACGTTTTTTTGGTCTGGCTGACTGTACCCATCTTCATTTTAATTTTGTTTCACAGATTTCCCTTTTCTATGCCCATCAAAAAAAAAAAAAAGGACTGTGTGGTGTCTACAGTATCTTCTGTCAGTACGTCTGTCCGTTACGCACGCATGCAGAGTGTGCTCAGACTGCGTTTGTCTGACATTAGCCTTAGACCACTTGAAATAATAGACTTTCCTACAACCATTTTAGACTGTACCCATCTACATTTTAATTTTGTTTCCCAAATTTCCCTTTTCTATGCCCATCAAAAAAAAAAAAAAAAAAGGACGTCTGTCAGTACCGCATGCAGAGTGTGCTCAGACTGCGTTTGTCTGACATTAGCCTTAGACCACTTGAAATAATAGACTTTCCTACAACCATTTTAGACTGTACCCATCTACATTTTAATTTTGTTTCCCAAATTTCCCTTTTCTATGCCCATCAAAAAAAAAAAAAAAAAAAAGGACGTCTGTCAGTACCGCATGCAGAGTGCAGAGTGTGTTCAGACTGCGTTTGACATTAGCCTTAGACCACTTGAAATAAGACTTTCCTACAAACCACCATTTTAGTGAATACACACCAAAAATGCCTATGAATCTGCTTTACGTAGATATCCATCTCAGGTCTGTAGACTTCCCCCACTTAACACACAGTTTTGTCAAGACACAGCATCCCCTACAGTGCCCCACACCCAACTTGTGCACACCATAATACGTGACTCCCGCCTTGAGTTGCTCCCACCTGTCAGAGACTTGTTCTTAATTGGCATGAAAGGTTCATTCTTTTTGACAGTGTTTGGACGAGCTTTAAATTTGGTCATTTCCTTCTGCTGTTTTAGTTCTTCTGCGACCTGGGATAGAAACAAAGAAAAGACAGGAAACCAAATTAAGAGCGGCAGAGGACAAGAAGGGGCAGGTCATTACTGTGAGTTGGGGAGCAAGCCCTGAATCTCAAGAGTATAGTTTGAGGACCATTTGTGGAGAAGCTATGGAGAAGTTAACACCAGGAGTAACTCGTCTCAGCACCTCTATTTTCCCTTTCAAGAATCAAAAACTCCTGATTCACTATGGGCCCCATTCCAGAGGCCTTAAGACCATGTTTATGACGCAGCGGCTTCCTTTGGAATAACAGCTCCTATACTTTGAATACGAGCCATTATTTGAGGTTGCCAGGAGAAGAACACGTTATTCTAACAAAGCTCCTGCTCTTATTGAGCCAGTATTCTGCCAAGAATACCAGCTTTCAGACCCAGGTGTCGAGTTGTTTTGCAAAAATAATTTTCTTCAAGCTGCCTCCATTCCCCGGGTTTCATACAGATTTCTCTGGTTGCACCAACAGAATACAGAACAAATATTTACCAGTGTACCATTGCCATATGTTGACCCAGCTCATGATCAGCACTCCAGTCCTATGGACTCATGACCTGCTTGACACTAGCAGCTCTGCTGCTGGTGTCAGGTCCTAAGTATTCCAACTGAAGCTGCCAATACACAGCCGAATAGAACCATAAAGAAAAAAAAATGAACACTAGCTGGTAATTGGCAACAACCTGCAGAATTTATTCAATTGCAAGTCACAATTAAAAACAGTGACACTAAAAGGAATTAATTACAGATGCTTTGTGACCCTGTGGAATGCTTGCAGCCAAATGATGCATGGCCCCATTAGTAAGAAACTTGAAGGATTTTGTGTGATTGCTGCTCCAGGACTTAAGGCATTGTGACCCTCATGGTCTCTTTAAATAAGGCTTTCTGACTGATTCAGCCCTCAGATTGTGGGGGTCAACTCCTACTGAGATGTTTGAATCAGTGAGAGCCAACCTGAGCTTCCAGGAGGCAGAGCCAATTGGGTCCCATCTCCCTCAGAATGTCCCTTTAGGCATCTCAGCCTATTATAGGCATAAAAAATGCTTTGTCCTTCACCTGCTGCTGTAAGTGCTGTAACTTTGAAATTCCTCTCTGGTCACTCTGTAGCTGGAATGGTTCCGTCTGCGTTGGCATCTTTGATTTCTTCTCTGGAAGGTGCACCTGATCGAATAGCGGCAGTGGCTGTGCTTTGAATTTGGGCACCTAGAAAGACATTTGCACTGAGTAGGGGGGTGGCGAGAAGAAATAAAAATAAAGTAGCGACCTTTGAACGCTGTGTCCTCACCTCTGCTTTTCGCAACTCTTCCAGTTTCTGCTCCTTCTGCTGCTGCCGTTCTAGGTCTCTGTCAGTGAAGGAAAATGGACAGACGTCCTTCTTCTGCTCCACCAATTTGGGCATGAAAGGGACCCCATAATGTGGCATAGGATTTGCTTTGATAAGTGTTAATTTCTGATCCTCTTCCTATCATAAGATATATAATTACACACATTTGATACGATCCAGTCCCACGTCTTGAAAACAAAATGATCCATTAGGCCAACACTTTGGAAGTTAAAAGGGACACTCTAAGCAAAAATCCCCCCCGTTTTTTTACATTAAAATATAACTAGTCACTCAATAACTAGGTAGGGATTTTTTTTTTACTGTAATACTTACCCTAAAATCCACTTATTTCCAACAGCGACTTTTTTATATTCACCTCCCTCCTCTTCCGCTCCTGTCTTTGTAAATGTGTAACTTGGCTAATGGTTTACGTGAGAAGCGCGCATGCGCGCCTCTCACGTAAACCAGCCAATCAGCAGGCTTCCTCTTCTTCTTGGATTAGTGTTACGCGCAAGAGGATGCGCGCAACACTAATCCCAGCCGCAGACGATGACGTCTCCTACTCGGCAATAGTCGACAGAAGCGGGAAATATGAATCCCGCTCTGCTGACAGCTGGGAGGGAGGAGTAAAGTCCTCCGCGTCTCTCAGCTGTTTCAGCCGATCGGCTGAGCAGAGGGAGGGGGGAAAGGCAAGGGCATACTCAGGGCATCAGGACCACCTAAAAAAAGCTTAGGTGGTCATGTTGCCTAGAGTATCCCTTTAACCCAGCAGTATCGCTGTAGAGTGGCATTTCCAGCTTTGCAGAGGAAGACAGTGAAGGGATACTTTGTAGCATCTACTCCCACCCCTTTTATATTGGTGCAGATAGCACCGTAAAACTTACTATTCATTAAAACTCCTTTTATCCAGTGGCTTTGGTCTCATTCGGCTTCTGTTCCAGAACGTGGCTATCCCTGGAGCACTTTACATAGGAATTTGCTCATACACCACTCACATGCTAGTTATGAGATCTGTGCCCACCTAAATAAACAATGATGTCAGGATGGGTAAAGTGTCCCTTTGAATGCAGCCAATTGCTTTGTCTTTAAGTTTGGCATACCTTTTCACTCCAGGACGGCACACGCACTCGGTTTTTCAGGGCAAATGCAGGTGATTTGGGCACAGTTGTTGGGAAACACTTCTTTTCAGGAACACCCTAGAAAACAAATAGTTTCCTTTTAAAATGCATAGGGGGGTGTACTGATGTCTTATTTAACAAGGGTGTCAATGCGTGGACGAGTGGACAGGAGGCAGTGACAGAAATTCTCGCAAACAAGCATGTTATTCAAGTAGTCAAGCCCTGAACCAAGTAGTCAAGCCCTGAACCCAGGGGTAAACTCCTCAACTCGAGGAAATATCCCTCCTTGTGTGCAATTAAAACATTATCTTTATTGATTAGTTTTAATCAATAAAGTTAAAATTTTCATCCAATGACTGACAGGGACTTGCCTATAGCGATTATAACACCTTGGTTATGATACTTGACCTAGTTGATAACCCGTGATCACTAAACATACAATAGGTCTGTAAAAATGAGGGTTATAACCCAACGGTGCAAGAGTTATGATACGATATTAAGGAGTGTTGAGGCCGTTCAATTCCAACTGCTAATGAACCTATTATGCATATTAATTGCGCAATAAGTCTGGTATTGTGCATGGCAGACTGGTAATATGGCTGGGAACTGGTATTGTGCATGGCTGGGAACTGGTATTGTGCATGGCAGACTGGTATTGTGCATGGCAGACTGGTAATATGACTGGGAACTGGTATTGTGCATGGCAGGCATGGCAGACTGGTAATGTGCATGGCAGGCATGGTAATGTGCATGGCAGACTGGTAATGTGCATGGCAGGCATGGTAATGTGCATGGCAGGCATGGTAATGTGCATGGCAGGCATGGTAATGTGCATGGCAGACTGGTAATATGGCTGGGAACTGGTATTGTGCATGGCAGGCATGGTAATGTGCATGGCAGACTGGTAATATGGCTGGGAACTGGTATTGTGCATGGCAGACTGGTAATGTGCATGGCAGACTGCTAATATGGCTGGGAACTGGTATTGTGCATGGCAGACTGGTATTGTGCATGGCAGACTGGTATTGTGCATGGCAGACTGGTATTGTGCATGGCAGACTGGTATTGTGCATGGCAGACTGGTAATGTGCATGGCAGGCATGGTAATGTGCATGGCAGACTGGTAATATGGCTGGGAACTGGTATTGTGCATGGCAGGCATGGCAGACTGGTAATGTGCATGGCAGGCTGGTAATATGGCTGGGAACTGGTATTGTGCATGGCAGACTGGTGTTGTGCATGACAGACTGGTAATATGGCTGGGAACTGGTATTGTGCATGGCAGGCATGGCAGACTGGTAATGTGCATGGCAGACTGGTAATGTGCATGGCAGACTGGTAATATGGCTGGGAACTGGTATTGTGCATGGCAGGCATGGCAGACTAGTATTGTGCATGGCAGACTGGTAATGTGCATGGCAGGCATGGTAATGTGCATGACAGACTGGTAATATGGCTGGGAACTGGTAATGTGCATGACAGACTGGTAATGTGCATGACAGGCATGGCAGACTGGTAATGTGCATGGCAGGCATGGCAGACTGGTAATGTGCATGGCAGACATGGCAGACTGGTAATGTGCATGGCAGCATGGCAGACTGGTAATATGGCTGGGAACTGGTATGTGCATGGCAGGCATGGCAGACTGGTAATGTGCATGGCAGGCATGGTAATGTGCATGGCAGACTGGTAATGTGCATGGCAGGCATGGTAATGTGCATGGCAGCATGGTAATGTGCATGGCAGACTGGTAATGTGCATGGCAGGCATGGTAATGTGCATGGCAGACTGGTAATATGGCTGGGAACTGGTATTGTGCATGGCAGGCATGGTAATGTGCATGGCAGACTGGTAATATGGCTGGAACTGGTATTGTGCATGGCAGACTGGTAATGTGCATGGCAGACTGCTAATATGGCTGGGAACTGGTATTGTGCATGGCAGACTGGTATTGTGCATGGCAGACTGGTATTGTGCATGGCAGACTGGTATTGTGCATGGCAGACTGGTATGTGCATGGCAGACTGGTATTGTGCATGGCAGACTGGTAATGTGCATGGCAGACTGCTAATATGGCTGGGAACTGGTATTGTGCATGGCAGACTGCTAATATGGCTGGGAACTGGTATTGTGCATGGCAGGCATGGCAGACTGGTAATATGGCTGGAACTGGTATTGTGCATGGCAGACATGGCAGACTGGTATTGTGCATGGCAGACTGGTATTGTGCATGGCAGACTGGTATTGTGCATGGCAGACTGGTATTGTGCATGGCAGACTGGTATTGTGCATGGCAGACTGGTAATGTGCATGGCAGCATGGTAATGTGCATGGCAGACTGGTAATATGGCTGGGAACTGGTATTGTGCATGGCAGACATGGCAGACTGGTAATGTGCATGGCAGCATGGCAGACTGGTATTGTGCATGGCAGACATGGCAGACTGGTAATGTGCATGGCAGACTGGTAATGTGCATGGCAGGCATGGCAGACTGGTATGTGCATGGCAGACTGGTATTGTGCATGGCAGACTGGTAATGTGCATGGCAGACTGGTAATATGGCTGGGAACTGGTATTGTGCATGGCAGGCATGGCAGACTGGTAATGTGCATGGCAGGCATGGCAGACTGGTATTGTGCATGGCAGACATGGCAGACTGGTATTGTGCATGGCAGACTGGTATTGTGCATGGCAGACTGGTATTGTGCATGGCAGACTGGTAATGTGCATGGCAGGCATGGTAATGTGCATGGCAGACTGGTAATATGGCTGGGAACTGGTATTGTGCATGGCAGGCATGGCAGACTGGTAATGTGCATGGCAGACTGGTAATATGGCTGGGAACTGGTATTGTGCATGGCAGACTGGTGTTGTGCATGACAGACTGGTAATATGGCTGGGAACTGGTATTGTGCATGGCAGGCATGGCAGACTGGTAATGTGCATGGCAGACTGGTAATGTGCATGGCAGACTGGTAATATGGCTGGGAACTGGTATTGTGCATGGCAGGCATGGCAGACTAGTATTGTGCATGGCAGACTGGTAATGTGCATGGCAGGCATGGTAATGTGCATGACAGACTGGTAATATGGCTGGGAACTGGTAATGTGCATGACAGACTGGTAATGTGCATGACAGGCATGGCAGACTGGTAATGTGCATGGCAGGCATGGCAGACTGGTAATGTGCATGGCAGACATGGCAGACTGGTAATGTGCATGACAGACTGGTAATATGGCTGGGAACTGGTATTGTGCATGGCAGACTGGTAATATGACTGGGAACTGGTATTGTGCATGGCAGGCATGGTAATGTGCATGACAGACTGGTAATATGGCTGGGAACTGGTAATGTGCATGACAGACTGGTAATGTGCATGACAGGCATGGCAGACTGGTAATGTGCATGGCAGGCATGGCAGACTGGTAATGTGCATGGCAGACATGGCAGACTGGTAATGTGCATGGCAGACTGGTAATATGGCTGGGAACTGGTATTGTGCATGGCAGGCATGGCAGACTGGTAATGTGCATGGCAGGCATGGTAATGTGCATGGCAGACTGGTAATGTGCATGGCAGGCATGGTAATGTGCATGGCAGGCATGGTAATGTGCATGGCAGGCATGGTAATGTGCATGGCAGACTGGTAATATGGCTGGGAACTGGTATTGTGCATGGCAGGCATGGTAATGTGCATGGCAGACTGGTAATATGGCTGGGAACTGGTATTGTGCATGGCAGACTGGTAATGTGCATGGCAGACTGCTAATATGGCTGGGAACTGGTATTGTGCATGGCAGACTGGTATTGTGCATGGCAGACTGGTATTGTGCATGGCAGACTGGTATTGTGCATGGCAGACTGGTATTGTGCATGGCAGACTGGTAATGTGCATGGCAGGCATGGTAATGTGCATGGCAGACTGGTAATATGGCTGGGAACTGGTATTGTGCATGGCAGGCATGGCAGACTGGTAATGTGCATGGCAGACTGGTAATATGGCTGGGAACTGGTATTGTGCATGGCAGACTGGTGTTGTGCATGACAGACTGGTAATATGGCTGGGAACTGGTATTGTGCATGGCAGGCATGGCAGACTGGTAATGTGCATGGCAGACTGGTAATGTGCATGGCAGACTGGTAATATGGCTGGGAACTGGTATTGTGCATGGCAGGCATGGCAGACTAGTATTGTGCATGGCAGACTGGTAATGTGCATGGCAGGCATGGTAATGTGCATGACAGACTGGTAATATGGCTGGGAACTGGTAATGTGCATGACAGACTGGTAATGTGCATGACAGGCATGGCAGACTGGTAATGTGCATGGCAGGCATGGCAGACTGGTAATGTGCATGGCAGACATGGCAGACTGGTAATGTGCATGGCAGACTGGTAATATGGCTGGGAACTGGTATTGTGCATGGCAGGCATGGCAGACTGGTAATGTGCATGGCAGGCATGGTAATGTGCATGGCAGACATGGCAGACTGGTAATGTGCATGGCAGACTGGTAATATGGCTGGGAACTGGTATTGTGCATGGCAGGCATGGCAGACTGGTAATGTGCATGGCAGACATGGCAGACTGGTAATGTGCATGGCAGGCATGGCAGACTGGTAATGTGCATGGCAGACTGGTAATGTGCATGGCAGACTGGTAATGTGCATGGCAGACTGGTAATATGGCTGGGAACTGGTATTGTGCATGTCAGACTGGTAATGTGCATGACAGGCATGGCAGACTGGTAATGTGCATGGCAGACTGGTAATGTGCATGGCAGACTGGTAATGTGCATGGCAGACTGGTAATGTGCATGGCAGACATGGCAGACTGGTAATGTGCATGGCAGGCATGGCAATGTGCATGGCAGGCATGGCAGACTGGTAATGTGCATGGCAGACTGGTAATATGGCTGGGAACTGGCATTGTGCATGGCAGACTGGTAATATGGCTGGGAACTGGTATTGTGCATGGCAGACTGGTAATGTGCATGGCAGGCATGGCAGACTGGTAATGTGCATGGCAGACTGGTAATGTGCATGACAGGCATGGCAGACTGGTAATGTGCATGGCAGACTGGTAATGTGCATGGCAGACTGGTAATGTGCATGGCAGACTGGTAATGTGCATGGCAGACTGGTATTGTGCATGGCAGACATGGCAGACTGGTAATGTGCATGGCAGGCATGGCAATGTGCATGGCAGGCATGGCAGACTGGTAATGTGCATGGCAGACTGGTAATATGGCTGGGAACTGGCATTGTGCATGGCAGACTGGTAATGTGCATGGCAGGCATGGCAGACTGGTAATGTGCATGGCAGGCATGGTAATGTGCATGGCAGACTGGTAATGTGCATGGCAGACTGGTATGTGCATGGCAGACTGGTAATGTGCATGGCAGCATGGCAGACTGGTATGTGCATGGCAGACTGGTAATGTGCATGACAGACTGGTAATGTGCATGACAGGCATGGCAGACTGGTAATGTGCATGGCAGACTGGTATGTGCATGGCAGACTGGTATTGTGCAT
>RXON01003320.1:0-36325 GCA_009667805.1 Leptobrachium leishanense
GAAAAGCCTCAGCAGCGAAAGGGTTAAATTAATTCCACCATTTCTTTTTAATTCTTATCTCGGGTCAAAAAGGTCAGACTGACTTAACAAAAGACCTTCTCTTCTCCCAACTAAACTGTGTCTGTCATGTGATTTATAGCTCTACTCCCTTTTGAAATTACTTAGAGTCCTATCAGCTAAATTCTTTTCTGGTTAATCTATTCTTTATTAATTTTTATTATTTACCAATTATATACTATATTTTGGAGTATATTTCATACTGTAAATATAATAAAATATACCTTGATTATAAACAGATATTTTGTGAATATAAATCTATATTAGAGAAATTTTAACTCTTTTCCCTATACCCAAAAGACAAAATATCTTTTGTTTTAGAAACTTAAGACAGACCAATAAATTTAATTATGACACGTCTTAGCATTATCTCACAAAAACATTCATTCTAGGTTCCTTCAGGTCTGGCACTTAAAAAAAAATATAAAAGACTTCACCCAGGAATGAACTCTGTAAAAAAATAAAAACTCGTTCATTTCTAAACCTAGAGAAATTTTGAAAGAAAAACTGTCTTTAAAAACAAAATGGCTACAGACATCCATTTTAAATCCTTTCCTCTCTAATATACCCGACACCGCTTCAATTATAGTCAATTTGACGTCACTAGCAATACCCTTATAATATCAATTATAATATTTACTATCCTCTAGAGGGCAGCATTGCACTTCAATTAATTCCACCATTTCTTTTTAATATCCTTATCTCGTGTCAGAGGTCAATCTACACAAAGACATTCTCTTCTCCCAATGTAGACATTTAGTCTCTACATATCATATCAAATTTAGATTCCCTCACTCCTTCCTAGTTACTGAGTCTTTATCAGTTGAATTCTTGTCTCTAGCTAAAATCAACAGAATCTATTCAATAATTATACTATTTACCAATTATATAATCATACACTATTTATTGGAGCATATCATTTCTACTGTAAATATTATAAGATATACCTTGATTATAAAAATATATTTCGTGAATATATAATTTACCTTACAAAGATTTTAACGCTTATATTCCTATACCCAAAAGACAAAATATCTTTTTGTTTTAAAGACTTAAAACAGACCAATAAATTTAATTATGACAGGTCTTAGCACTTAGCTTGGGCATTATATCACGCAAAGACATTTTAAGGTTCCTTCATGTCTGGTATTTCTAAAAAAATATATAAGATCTCACCCAGCCATGAACTCTGTAAAAAAAATCTCGGTTCATTTCTAACTAGGGAAATTTGGAAAAAGAAAAAGACTCTTTAAAAAACAAAATGGCTACAGGCATCCATTTTACCTTTTTTCCCTTCCAATATACCTGACACCCCTCCCTACCTTCCCCACCCCTTTTTTTTCTCCCCCCCCCTCCCCTGGTCCCCACATCCCAGCTCAGTGTCTTGCGTTGCTACTGTATACACCAGCTTTCTCTGCTTGTTGGCCCTGTGAGGCCATTGTTTTCTGTTACACTGGATGTTTTATACTGCTGTCTTTTCAAAATAAAAATTTGAATTTAAAAAATAAATTGAAATGAAATGGATCTTTAATTTGAAAATGTTGGTTCCAAGAGGCCTTAATCAAGATTTTGAAATTTGTAATTTTCTTTGAATTGTAATGCATAAAAGGCTATTTAACATCATTCCCCCGCTTTCCATCTTCCTTCTCCTCCCCCCTCCCTTTCCCTCTTCCTCTGTGAATCTACAGCAGGCAGTAAATTAGCATTGCAGCAAATCTTTTTACGATTGTATCATCCTTTTAGCGGTTTTTATTTTTTTTAAAATACCTATTATGTTCAGTAAGATAGAATAATAATTCTTCAGAAAATCATTTGTATACACGGTTGATGAAATTATATTATGACACTAACTTAAATCACAAATTATCTACACTTATTTACCATAAGGCACTTTAATCTGCAATCTATACTCATAACCTTTATTAGAATAGCACTTTAGAGATAGATAAAATTTAAATAGTATAAAATAATAAAAAGGTTTTACACAGCACATTAAATGTAAAATTTATATTCACAAGAATATTAATCATATTTACAATCTAAATAATATATGAACTTTAAATGAAAGAATTACACTTTGTAATAGCACCTTATTAAAAATAAAATGAAATAGAGATGCTTGTTATGAATAATAGGGAAATATAATTATATATATATATATTTTCCCTATTTTTTTAAAATACAGTGGCAAGAAAAAGTATGTGAACCCTTTGGGATTACGTGGAGTTTTGCATGAATTGATCATAAAATGTGCTCTGATCTTCATCTAAGTCACAACAATTTGAAAAACACAGTCTGCTTAAAATAATACAAACATGTTTTCATGTGTTTATTGAACAGAACATGTAAACATTCACAGTGCAGGGTGGAAAAAGTATGTGAACCCCTAGCCTAAGGACTTCTCCAAGCGCTAGTTTGAGCCAGGAGTGAGCCAACCTTGAGTCCAATCAGTGTGATATTATTGGATGTGTTGCTGAAAGCTGTCCTGCCCTTTAAAACCAGTTTTAGGTTTACTGGTTTCAAGAAGCACTGCCTGATGTGAACCATGCCTCGCAGAAAAGAGCTCTCAGGAGACCTACGATCAAGAATTGTTGACTTGCATGAAGCTGGAAAGGGTTACAAAAGTATCTCCAAAAGCCTTGATGTTCATGTGTCCACGGTAAAACAGACTGTCTACAAGTGGAGAAAGTTCAGCACTGTTGCTACTCTCCATAGGCGTGGTCGTCCTGTAAAGAGGACTGCAAGAGCACAGCGCAGAATGCTTAATGAGGTAAAGAAGAATCCTAGAGTCTCAGCTAAAGACTTACAAAAATCTCTGGCACATGCTAACATTTTTGTTGCCCCTTCTACAATAAGGAAAACATTAAACAAGAATGGAGTACATGGGAGGACACCACGGAGGAAGCCATTGCTGTCCAAAAAGAATATTGCAGCACGTTTGAAGTTTGCAAAAGAGCACCTGGATGTTCCAGCACTACTGGCAAAATATTCTGTGGACAGATAAAACCAAAATGGAGTTTGTCACGGAATGGCCCAGCACCCTCAGCCAGGGACAGTCCTTTGTGACTTTTTGGTCCCTATAGACTCCTAGGTGCCGTTGCACCAGCAGAACTCCTTGTTTTATTTTATTAGATGTGGTTTCATTGTGTGATGTAAAAAGTGTCCCCGTATGTGTATTGTGAAATGTGGGTAAAAACCCCATTGTATGCTTTGCTCGCCGCCATTTCCCAGTGCCTCGTGGATCCGGTCGAATTGATCGGATCGTAAAATGGCCGATTCGGACCATCCGGTCGAATCGAAAAATGGCCGATTCGAACCATCCGGTTACGAATCGGCACCACCCCGATTCGGAACAGCCAATACGAATCGGGGACCCGGTACCTTTTTCCAGCAAGGGCCAATGAGACTTGTGGGGGTGGGCAGGGATTCCTATTGTTTTCTTGCTGTACAAAGGTTTATAAATATATGTGCCTTCCCAGTAAAAGTTAGTTCATCTACTGCATACAGCTCCGCCTGGTGTCATTTATTTTCAGCCGTGCTCCTGAGATCCCTCGCGGTCTCTGGGGTACGTTCCCCACGAGGTACGATCCGACTACCCTGTGTCTGTATCTCGGATCAGGACAGAGGTGCATCGTACGGGCTTCGTTCGACCAGATCGAACGATCGGATACGCTTCGATTCCTGGCCCCGATCCGAAACCGCGGCGCGTCTCCCGCGCGCCTCGGTATACCGAGCGCTACACGACCGAAGGAGTTCCGATTCTTATCCGAAGGAAATCCGATTCTTCCATCCGAACGGCCCGCTCCGCAGACGATCCGAATTCCACCAAGGTCAGTAGATCAGCTGCTCGGGACGCCGAGTGCCGTGTCACTCGGTGGTCGGGCTGATCTCCCGCAGGGGTCCCTCTCCACAGCCCGCCAACCCTTCCCCGGGGTCACTCCAGGCCGCACGAGACGCCGGGTGCCGCGCCACTCGGTAGTCGGGCCGGCGGTAAGCGCAGTGGGAGGAGCAGATAGGAGCACACCCGCAGGCGGTCAACACCCATTCCGTCACACTGGTGGCAGCGGTGGGATAAGCTCTCTGCACCCCCAAGAAGACCCCCACCATGGCTGGGTACAGTGCCTACAGACGGGACGTCCTGCGGGGCATGTTGGAGAATCGGGGAGGAACTCCCGGCAACGAAAATAAGAAAACCCTGGTGAAGGAGCTGACCAGGATGAACCAGCAAATGGTGAGCACCCCAACCCTGACTCAGGACCCTAATGAGCACCTTCGGCAGAGAGCTCGGTCCATGTTCGAAGGATTCGGCCTCACCCCCTCCGAGGACACGGTGAGCCGGCTAATGATGGACCTCCAAGCGGATGAGGAGAGGGACCGTCAGCACGAGTTGCGGATGGCGGCGCTCCGTATGAAGAGTGATGAACATTCTGACCCCGTCCCCAAACCCGTAGAACCCTGGGTCGAGGTTTACAGCTCGACTGGAGCTTCATCTCGGGAATCTACACCCCCCAGCGATACCCCTTTCGGGAATTACAGCTCGCCTGGAGTCTGTATTGGGGAAATCGCACATCCCAGCGACCCCTGGATGGAGACTTACAGCTCGTCTGGAGCTGCATCTGAGGACGCCACATTCGCCATCGAGGAGTGGTGCCCCTGTGCCAGCACCCTCGCCGACATGGGGGCTGAATTTCCAAAAAGGCTGCAGCAGGGCCCGGATCGGTACCTCGGGTCCGCAGTTGAGCCCACTGGGCCTGAGTGGCGGGACGAGATTCGCCAGGAGCTTTGGTATGAGGCGCTACACCATGAAAGGGACTGCCACGGGGTTGATGTCCCTTCGGACGCTGTCATTTATCAGGTGCAGTACAATGCCAGAGCTGTATTCCTGAAGGGCCGACCCCCGGACGAGTGGGAGGCCGAGCTCCAAGGCCTGGTGCGGCAAGAGATGGCCCTGGACGCCGCGTACTGCGCGTTCCGATGGTTAACATGTCCCCTGATACCCCGCACTCCGACGGCGCCGCCACCGCAGGTCTCCACTACGGCGGCACAGGGCTGCTCTATGCCAGGATGGTCGACGACCCTGGGTTTGGAGAAGAGTCGGAGGAGCGGTTGGAGGAGATCTTGGAGCGGCGGGAAGAGGAAATCCCGTACAAGAGCAGGGACTTCGAGCCAGAGGAGATGGAGCTCGAGAAGTACAGGAGATTGTTGGACAGCGTTCCACAGTTAGGTCTGAGTCCCATGTCCTGGGACTGTCCGGCTGAAGAAACTGACAGTCCAAGAGACCCCGAAGTATGGGAGGCCGAGCCGCTCCCATGGGTCCTCGTTGGGGCCACAGCAGAAGAAGCGATTCCGTCAAACCCGCAGGAAGACACGGTGGCCGTGTCCGCGGGTCCAGCAGAAGAGCTGGCAACAAGGCAGAGCGCCGCGGGCCTCTGCCCACTTCCCACAGTCTGCCAGGAGGAGCAGACAGATGGTTCCCCCGGGCTGGGTTGCTCGCAGCCATTGATCGCCCTGGGGATGGAAGAAACCATCCTCCCGCAAGGAGACCCCCACGCAGCCGAAGAGCTGGCCGGGGCAGAGCGCCGCTGGCCTCTGCCCACTTCCCACAGTCTGCCAGGAGGAGCAGACAGATGGTTCCCCCGGGCTGGGTTGCTCGCAGCCATTGATCGCCCTGGGGATGGAAGAAACCATCCTCCCGCAAGGAGACCTCCACCCAGCCAAAGAGCTGGCCACGGGGCAGAGTGCCGCTGGCCTCTGCCCACCTTTTCCCAGCTGTCCCGAGGAGCAGGAAGGGGATACCCTGGGGCTGTCTTCCCCACAGCCGCTTACCTCGTCCGACCCCCTGGACGTTGTTCAGGCACCCACCTCCCCAGCAGAAGAGCTGGCAACGGGGCAGAGTGCCGCTGGCCTCTGCCCACTTTCTGCCGAATGCCCTGAGGAGCAGCCAGGTTTACCCCAGCTGCTTGGCTCGCAGCCGTTGTTCCCCTCCGACCCCCCGAATGTTGTTCCAGCACCCACCCCCTCAGCAGAAGAGCTGCCAACGGGGCAGGGAGCCGCGGGCCTCTGCCCACTTCCCACAGTCTGCCAGGAGGAGCAGACAGATGGTTTCCCCGGGCTGGGTTGTTCGCAGCCATTGATCGCCCTGGGGATGGAAGAAACCATCCTCCCGCAAGGAGACCCCCACCCAGCCGACGCACTGGCCACGGGGAAGAGCCTGCTGCCGCTCTGGCCGTCTCCACAACCCTTTGGCCCGGAGGCCCCACGCAGCCACTGTTCTCCCCAACGGCTGACCAGGGCACTCGGGGCGCGTGCATTTGGCACCCGTTGTTCCCAGGTGCGAGATATGCCCAGAGGTGGTACAGGCAGTACCCCTCCCCAGCCACAGAATCCTTGTTCCAGAGGGGGTAACCCCAAGGACGTGGGGCCCCAACCCACCTGGCACGGCCGCAAGGCCAAATGGAGAAGCCTGGTGGCTCGGCCTCTCCCGACAGACTATGGACCTGGGAGCACCGACTTCCCCGGTACGACCCGTTGGGGTCAAACCGGGTGCGTCGAACTTTGGGAAGGGGGAGGAGTGTCACGGAATGGCCCAGCACCCTCAGCCAGGGACAGTCCTTTGTGACTTTTTGGTCCCTATAGACTCCTAGGTGCCGTTGCACCAGCAGAACTCCTTGTTTTATTTTATTAGATGTGGTTTCATTGTGTGATGTAAAAAGTGTCCCCGTATGTGTATTGTGAAATGTGGGTAAAAACCCCATTGTATGCTTTGCTCGCCGCCATTTCCCAGTGCCTCGTGGATCCGGTCGAATTGATCGGATCGTAAAATGGCCGATTCGGACCATCCGGTCGAATCGAAAAATGGCCGATTCGAACCATCCGGTTACGAATCGGCACCACCCCGATTCGGAACAGCCATACGAATACGTCGGACCCGGTACCTTTTCCAGCAAGGGCCAATGAGACTTGTGGGGGCGGGCAGGGATTCCTATTGTTTTTTTGCTGTACAAATGTTTATAAATATATGTGCCTTCCCAGTAAAAGTTAGTTCATCTAGTGCATACAGCTCCGCCTGGTGTCATTTATTTTCGGCCGTGCTCCTGAGATCCCTCGCGGTCTCTGGGGTACGTTCCCCACGAGGTACGATCCGACTACCCTGTGTCTGTATCTCGGATCAGGACAGAGGTGCATCGTACGGGCTTCGACCAGATCGAACGATCGGATACGCTTCGATTCCTGGCCCCGATCCGAAACCGCGGCGCGTCTCCCACGCGCCTCGGTTATACCGAGCGCTACACGACCGAAGGAGTTCCGATTCTTATCTGACGGAAATCCGATTCTTCCATCCGAACGGCCCGCTCCGCAGACGATCCGAATTCCACCAAGGTCAGTAGATCAGCTGCTCGGGACGCCGAGTGCCGTGTCACTCGGTGGTCGGGCTGATCTGCCGCAGGGGTCCCTCTCCACAGCCCGCCAACCCTTCCCGGGGTCACTCCAGGCCCCACGAGACGCGCCACTCGGTAGTCGGGCCGGCGGTAAGTGCAGTGGGAGGAGCAGATAGGAGCACACCCGCAGGCGGACAACACCCATTCCGTCACAGAGTTGTTTGGAAAAACACACAACACTATGTGTGGAGAACAAAGGCACAGCACACCAACATCAAAACCTCATCCCCACTGTAAAACATGGTGGAGGGAGCATCATGGTTTGGGGCTGCTTTGCTGTTTCAGGGCCTGGACGGATTGTTGTCATTGATGGAAAAATGAATTCCAGAGTTTATCAAGACATTTTGCAGTAAAATGTAAGACCATCTGTCTGCCAACTGAAGCTCCGCAGAGGATGGGTGATGCAACAGGACAATGACCCAAAGCATACAAGTAATTCAACAAAAGAATGGCTTCAACAAAACAAAATACGCCTTCTGGAGTGGCCCAGAGTCCTGACCACAACCAGATTGAAATGCTGTGGCATGACCTTAAGAGAGCGATTCACAGACATCCCAAGAATATTGCTACACTGAAACAGTTTTGTGAAGAGGAGTGGTCCAAAATTACTCCAGATCGTTGTGCAGGTCTGATCTGCAACTACAGGAAACGTTTGGTTTTCGGATTTCCGGATCCCTTCTGAGCCGTGGGTTCGTCGCGCATGCGCGCGTTTTTCGATTCAAAAACAGAATTGTTTCGTTTCGTTTTTCAAGAGACTTTCGTTTCGTTTTGTCTTCTAATAAAATACGTTCGTTCTGTATAAATATTTTAATATATTGTCTATTGAGAAACATATTCGTATTGATTATGTGAACAACACTCTCAGTGGAGATATTTGTGTTTATGTGTGTCACTTCCTCTCTTCAAATACTGAATTTGGATTGGGTAGAAGAAAAAGAAAGTCTCTCTCCTATTGGATATGCTAATTTTCCCACCAAAAAGTGGAGGGGGATTGGCTAAGGGTAAATGAATATGGCTATTTAAACCAGTGTATGATTCATGTCAAACAGCAGCCAGCTGAGGAAGCCTTTTGATACATTATCTATCTTGGCGAAACGCGTCCTGGCTTATTGTTTTTGTTTTTATTTGTCATTAAATATTTTATTCATTTAAAAACATTTTTAATGTTTTCATTTACCCTATACTCTTTGGAGTTTTTTATGGGCCCCTTCGAGTGGACTCTTTGGATTCAGTAACCTCCGGATAATCGGGATATCTATCCTCGCCAGGAGAACCGATCCTTTCTAAGAGGGGCACTTGGGTGGCCAGTGAACGACCCTAGAAACGATTGACCCAGAACCAGGAGGGTTCCACTTCATGTGAGTGAGATCTATTCATCTATCCTTTTCACTAAGTGATATATGGGTCGCACTATGAGGTCTTTTTTTCTCTCTTCATTTGAGGGATACTCTGAAGAGGATTAGGAAAAGTTTTGAAATCCATCATACTCAAGAAGGACATTGTTATCGCTACACTACCTCTGTTTTGTATTCCTATGTTGATGGTTGAGTAACAAGGACCATTTAAGGGTTCAGCGATTTTCCATATATATCCGATCAGCGCTACATTGTGATTGTTTTTATTGTTTGGTTGAGGTTATTGCTGCCAAAGGAGGGTCAACCAGTTATTAAGTCCAAAGGTTCGCATACTTTTTCCACCCTGCACTGTGAATGTTTACATGTTATGTTCAATGAACACATGAAAACATAAAATAATACAACACAAACATTATAAGCAGACTGTGTTTTTCAAATTGTTTTGACTTAGATGAAGATCAGAGCACATTTTACGACCAATTCATGCAAAACTCCACGTAATCCCAAAAGGTTTCACATACTTTTTCTTGCCACTGTAGAACATATTGAAAACATTACTATGTAACATATTTATTGTACAATGACGATGTATCACTGACATAGTTTAATATGGAATAAATGGATTAATTCTTAACTTTTACTTTTTAATATGCATTTTTAATTCCTTTTAGTCAAACAGTCCTTTAAAGAGACACACGGATCGCTGTAAAATATTACGGTTACTGTATAGCTTTAGTACAAAGAATGAAATGCACATCAAAGTTCCGCACTGCAGGAAGCTGGCTGTGGCCCCGCCCCTAAATGTCACTGACTGGCAGGGGGGCTGAGAGCTTTCCATCCACCTGTCACAGGCAGGCCCAGAGGCAGAGAAGATATCACTTATCAATGTAAGTTATCTGCACAAGAAAGATACCCTGGGACATCTCCTTCAAACTGCTTCAGCCAGGTCTGGTTGATTGGAGAAGAGGAAGAGAGAAAAAAAGCACCAACATGCCCTGCCCACGCAAAGCTCACAAGGTGTAGGATTCCCCATACCTTTAATTTTGGGGTGATGACCCCACCTCTTTTATACCCCCCCTACAATCTCAATGGGGGTAAACCCCCCTACCTAACACAATGCTGCGCCCCCCCCCTCAGCTTTCTCAGAAAAGATGCTTGGCAGGAACCTGATGGATGATGAGTGTTACTCCAGGGGAGTAACTGGCAGGAAGTGAAGTCTTTCAAAGATGCATGGAACAACTTTTTGCCGGACAACCATGTGAAATAGTTGTGGATGGTATCATGATGTAACGGTAGCTGTATCGCTTCCCCATGAGTAGCGGAGTTGAGATCCTTAAGGGCAAAAGTATCTGCTGGATCAATACAGGAGTTTCATAAAATACAGACTGTAACTCAAAAGCCAAGGAGTCCCAAGGACTGACTGAATTGCCTCTAGGCTCTGAAGGTTTTGTGACCGACAGGTAACCTAAGACACGCTCAGAAACACAAGACGTAGTTCGACAGTCTTTATAGTATTCAAGGTGCAGGGCAGTCAACAGAAAAGCAAAAACAGGTTGTACGGTTATGTACTTGTGGATTGCAGATAACGGGCGAATACCCGAAGGTATTAACTTGCATACAGGGTTGTTCTCACGAGTATATTCAGAGATGCTTTCAAAAATAAACAATCTTTATTAAATCGCGGTTTTCACATGAACATTAACATGAGCTGTACGTTGGATAAAGGTACTGAAGTGGAAATAGGCTGGAAGACGGCCGCCATTGTACACAGGCGGCCATCTTGTTCAGAATATTGGTTCACTTGTATATAACTAGACAGGTTTGTAGCTGAAACTAGAATGAGGTATACGTAGAAATTTAGGATTGCGTTTAGATTAGCAGAAAAGCAATTAAAGCTTTATGAAAGATCTCTGCTGTTCCTGGCACGGAGGAGAAAAGCGAAGTAGATCCTCCAAGGTCGTTGGGGCCCGCAGAAAGACAAAGGAGTAGAGATCAGGCCAGGTGCCATCTGTAACAAGTGATTGTAGGCGCAAGGGAGGAGGGCGCAGCCCGGAACAGTAAGAGCAATTAATTTTGATTTACTGAAACTAACACAAAGTTTGCCAATTTACAGCCAATTAATGAAATGTCTTTGTATTAGCCAAAGGGAGGTATTAACCCACGTGGGTGGAATAAAGTGTCATTGGGAGGTGGGCTAACTGGGATGTACCTAATTACGTATTTTGGGTATAAGATCCCTTGCACGGGTGAAAGGGGGGGCTCACTCTTTGCGATTCAATCCTGTGTGGGCACTTGTGTGACGACACAATAAAGTTTGCCTTTCCTGAAGAGACTCGTGTTCTGACAATCCTTACTTGTGCCCGTCCGGCGCCGTCTTGAAAGTGAATCTGTTTTTGTCCGCCTACAGTACCTCGAAAGGTCACAAGCGATATCCCTGAACGAGATGGGACAGAACCCAGATAACGAGCAATAAACCCAGTGGCAAGCATGGGGTTAAATTGCCAACGCACATAGACAGCGATATACAAAACGAGCAGAGAGAATAGTCAAAGTACAAGCCGGGTCGAATAACAGGAGCAGGAATTGCATACAGAAATGGGTTGTAACTAGTGAAGATCGATCAGTCTCAGAATAGCGATGCGGGAAATTAACTCCACGTCAGGGTGATGAGGAAACTCCTCACGCCCTGTTTTAAAGCCGGCGGCTCCTTGTGACCACACCTGACCCCGCCCCCTCAGACGCCGATCTGCCAGCAGGAAGTGCTGGCACCCTACCAACCAGCGGTACCCCACCATGCCCAGACCCCCAGGGAGCCCAGCGAGGGCTGAGGATGTAACACTTGATTTGGGGGTTCTTCTGTTGAGGAACATGACAAACATCTTAAATGCATCCTAGATCGTGCCTGTCATGGCCATGCCGCTCCTGTGCCATGCTGTCCTGCCCATGTAGCTATCAATGCTGCTGTGCGCACCATAGATGCTCAGGCAGCTCCATGAAAAGTGCTGCCCTCACGTTCAGCACTTCTACCAGGCACACAAACAGTTTATCACCTGCCACACACTCACACCACACCCCTGATTTGCATAAGGTTCAGTTCCACCCCTTCAACAATGCTTCAGCATTAATCCTGTTTAGCCGTGTGTGAAACAGAGTGTCTCCTGAAGCTCCCTGAAATAACTACAGAATACCAGTGTACCAGACCTCCTGCTTGATAACGCTACTGTACCTCACCTGGAGTCCCCCCTTGTGTCCGGTTTGCCTCCCCAAGGTACAGTCCCAGTTTTTTCCAAAACGTCCTGGTCCCTCCTGTCAGTCTGCACCCGTGAATCCTCTGCATACTGGGCTCATACTACCCAGACTGGTACCCCACCAGCACTGAAGCCTGACAGTGCCAGAGCCATCAATCTACAGTTCAACCCCACTAGGGATGAGCCGAACACCCCCGGTGTTCGGTTCGCATTCGAACAATTTCAAAAGTTCGAACGCGAACACGAACACGAACCGAACTCAAAAGTTCGATTTTTAGAGTGCCCAAGAGGGCATATATGCAAGATATTTGCCATAAAAAGGTGTATGGGGGTCCGGGTAGTTCCCTGGGGACAGGAAACAAGGACAAAACAGTTTAAAAAGACGTTTTTAAAGGAACAGTGAGTTTTCCATAGAATAAGGGTTAAAAATAAAAACAAAAAATTCCTTCAAATATCGTGCCTAGGAGGTCCCCATAACCTGCCCGTGAAGTGGTAGGATTTGTAGGATGTAAAGAAATATCGCCATCAGAGACCCACACACGACACCTAGCCACCCTTAAGGGGTTAAAATGCACAGGGACTGGCTACTATCCTGTTAGATGAGGAAATGTATTATATGTATAAAGCAAGGTATATATGACAATGGATAGTCAGAGACTCTAGGGACTCAGCTTGTACGCTTTATGATAGACATTTTCACGTTGTGTTACTAATGCAGAAGCAGCAAGCCCTTCCACCACGCTTGCACCAAAACTATAGATCTAACACAATAATAATTGTATGCTCACATAGGCCCTTCGGGAGAGGTACATGACATACAAATACTGGAATATTACGTTTAAATCTATAGGAGTGTGATAAAGATTTTATTAAGCCCTTGATGACAAATGACGTAACATCTACATCATTAATGATTGGCTTTACAGAGCCCTGGTCCTTAAGGGGTTAAACAGCACATCAGAGGAACATGTAATAGAAATGAACACTTCTTTAGATTTCAGAAGCACAGTGTTCATACATGTGCAGGAGCCACACCTAGTCTGCAGGCAATGTATCAAATTCATGAGACCAGACTAATTAGAAGCACATGTTATTTCCGAACACTAATTAACACCTGTTTACACCGTTTGAGGGCCCTGCTGTAAGCACATGTCATTTAGAGGTGAGAATCTTTGCACCTAGACATTAGGCAGACTGTAAAGCATGCTTTCCTTGTAAGCTAGAAAATCCACATCACCCATTGCAGCATTTTAAAGATGAAACACACAGGCGGCGCAAAAAATCCTATGCAAGCCTCATGCACTCTAAGCACATGTAATTTTAAGGTGTGAAAGTTTCAGAAAAATGTACACGTGTGCAAATATTTTATATAAAGCCAGAATAATTTTATGAGTGTCACATTTGTCTGACAAACAGATAATACATTACGCTGCAGCAGGTGTTGACATATGTTGGTAGATGTATGTAATGTGTGTTATGTGTATGTAACATGGTTTATGCTATTATACATACCGCTTCTTGACGACGTACACAGTCCGTCCATTGCTAATCATCGCCCACATGCATGCCTTCTTGCCCTGGGTAGTTTTTTAATTCAATATCTAATAAACCGTTGCTTATAATATTCTGCAGTTAAAGAGTCTATTAAAGTATAAAAAATACTTAAATCTAGAAATAAACTTTTTTTTCTTTCGAACCGAACATGCCTAAAGGTTCGCAGTTCGTGAACTTTCGAACTGCCAATGTTCGAGTCGAACTCCCAACTGATCGAACCGAACAGCTCATCCCTAAACCCCACTAAATGTTGCTTTAGAGTTTCAGAGGTGCCGTATGTAGGCCACCTTCTCACAGATATAAGGTGTTAAGCCTGATCCTGAAAAAACCAAGGCCATTCACCAAATGCCTGTCAAAGAGGACAAACATGTGTTATAGAGGTTTCTTGGCATGACCAATTAGCTCTCAAAATTCATTTACTGTTACAGTGAGATAACTTCTCCTCTCCGTCAGCTCCTGCGCCAAGATGCTGACTGGTGTTGGACTGAACAACATGCTGCTGCTGTGGATACACTCAAAGCACATCTGACAAGTCCACCTGTCCTACAGTATTTTGATGTACACAAACCAGTGACAGGGGTGTGGAAATTTTAAAAAAAAAATCTACTTGTCCAACGGGCTAAGTGGTAGTCCAATCTACTTGTCCCTCAGGACGATCTACTTGTCCGGATAAGAAAAATAATTTCAACAAAATAGTGTTTAAAAGGTCTTTATTCATAACAGCGCACGCATAATTTGAGTTAGAATGCAAGCTGTATTAATTAAATGCATATAAATTACTGCCAATTTAATCTGACTAGTATGCCCAGTGTGACGAGAGGAGTGGAGTGGTGTTTGAGGGACGGTATGTGTCCCCTCGAGTTTTGTCATATTGTTGGGACTAGCACTCCAGGCCGGAGTTTGGGTTCAGCTCGGGGCACACAAATCTCCGGGTTTTGCAGTTTTCCCTGGGGAGACTTGATTGATTGGGTGCTGCTAGAGGGAAATAAAAGCAGGAAGTGAGGTTCATTCAGGTCTCCACCCTGGGACTCAGACCAGCTACTGAGGGAGCCAAGCTGAACCAGAGATCAGGCTGCAAAAAGGAAAGGTTGGAATACACTTTGTTGTCTGAAACGGTAGTGAGGGAAAACCTTAACTGTTTAGTTAGTGCCGGACAGGCAAGGGTATTGTTTTGTTTTGTTTTGTTTTGTTTCTTGACCTGTATGCAGCTCTTGAATAAAAGTACAGAGGGCTGTACATTGTAAAGAAATCCTGCGATTGGGACTACCTTTATCCTGGGAAGGGTACCCCCCATTTGAGCTGTACCCCACATATGGTGGAGAGTGCGGGAAACGCCCGGGGTACATGACAAGTGACGATATGGACGACGTAGTGAAAGCCCTGGTGCAGGCCACAGCGGCCCAACAGGAGACCAACCGACAGATGCAGGCTGACCGGGATCTCCTCCGCCAGATGCTGGAGGTTCAGCAAGCCGCCCAACAAACGGACAGAGCGAACCAGCGGGAAGACCGGGAGGTACTCCAGGAGTTGGCCAAGGGCCTCATGGAACTAAGACAAAACCGTGCGGTCTCCGAGCCGGTGGTGCCCAAAGTAAACAGTGCCAACCAGTTCCTTCAGAAGATGACTACGACGGATGACGTGGAGGCCTACCTCACTACTTTCGAAAGAACCGCTGGCCGAAGGAGGAGTGGGCCGGTTTACTGGCACCGTTTCTAACGGGGGAACCTCAAAAGGCCTACTTCGATCTGGAGCCAGAAGCGGCCCGGAAATACGACACCCTGAAAGCGGAGATCCTAGCAAGACTGGGAGTAACGACGGCTGTTCACGCCCAGCGCGTGCACCAATGGCGCTATGTAGCGGAAAAAGCCCCGAGGTCACAGATGTTTGACCTCGTACACCTTACCAGAAAGTGGCTACAGCCAGAGACCTTGACCCCACCGGAGATCGTAGAACGAGTAGTGATGGACCAGTATTTGCGGGCGCTTCCGGGCCCCCTGAGGAAATGGGTCGGCTACGGGAACCCAAAAACTGCCACCCAGCTTGTAGACATGGTGGAGCGGTACACCACGGCCACAAACTTACAAAGTAGCTCAGCACTGGAACATTCCACGGCACCACAAGGCAGTATGCCTAAAAGACTTGGCAAGTTCGTCGGCGGCCCTAAGGACATGGGAGAGTCTAAGAAGACCTTTAGTCGGGAGGAAGAAACCCCAGGCTGGGGTCTGAAGATCGGGCCGAATCGGTCAGGAAAGTTCTTGAGGACACCCTCGGGACTCGACACCGTAAAGTGTTTTCGCTGTCGTGAAATGGGACACGTTGCTGCTCACTGTCCGGTTATGGACGAACCAATGCAATGTGATAATGCCGGGAGGTCGAAACGCCTATCCTTCTTCGCTCAATTCACATGCACTGCTGCACACAAGGAGCATATTGAGAGACAGATGTGTAAGATGTCCGTAGATGGGAAGGCGGTTACCGCCCTGTTAGATTCGGGGAGCGTAGTGACCTTAGTCCGACCTGAGTTTGTTGACCCCATCAAGTATCACCCGAGTACCATAGGTGTGGTCTGTGTCCATGGGGATACCCGCGACTACCAGACAGCCATGGTAGACATTGGTACGTCCTGGGGGATTGTGACACAGTCTGTGGGGGTGGTATCTTCCCTGCCATATGAGGTGTTAGCCGGGAGGAACTTTCCACGGTTTTGGAGTTTATGGGAAGAGAAAAACCTCCGAATAGATAGTGTGGACCCTGTCACGAATCTTAACCCTGAACCGTTTGAACCGGATACGGAAGAGGGCATTGTGGGGGTCCCAAAGGGGGATAGTGTACCTTTTCCTTTCTCTGTCATGGCTGGGGAGCAGGAAGAAGAACCGGGCCCTGGGGGGGGGGTGAATGGATCGGTTGACGTGCCTGATTTAGAAGTCGGAAGGGACGATTTTCTTAGCGAACAGGTGAAGGACCCCACCTTGGCCAGAGCCCAGGAGAATATAAAGGTTATAGACGATAAATCCGTTGACCCAGATATGAGGCTAGCTTTTCCACACATGGCACAAAGGAAAGACTTGTTGTACCAGGTCGTGAGACAAGGGGAGGATGTGGTGGAACAGCTACTGGTGCCTCAACCATACCGCAAGTTGGTGCTAGATCTTGCTCATGGGCACATACTGGGGGGACACCTAGGGGTAGAAAAGACCAAAGAAAGAATATGCCGGAGGTTCTTCTGGCCGGGTCTGCATGCAGATATAAGGAATTATTGTGAGTCCTGCCCGGAGTGTCAACAATCCGCGCCCGCGCCCCATTTTCGTAGCCCGCTGGTGCCGTTGCCTATCATAGAGGTTCCCTTTGAGAGGGTTGGCATGGACCTGGTGGGTCCGCTGGCGAAGTCTGCCCGGGGTCACCAATATATCCTCGTGATAATGGATTATGCCACGCGATATCCGGAAGCGATTCCACTACGCAACACCTCGGCCAAAACCATAGCCAAAGAACTGGTCCAAGTGTTTAGCCGGGTAGGCATTCCGAAAGAGATACTAACGGACCAGGGTACCCCTTTTATGTCGAAGGTGACCAAGGAGTTGTGTAGGTTGTTTAAAATCTCCCATCTGCGCACATCTGTATACCACCCCCAAACCGACGGGCTAGTGGAGAGGTTCAATAAAACCCTAAAAAATATGTTAAAAAAAGTCGTGGTCAAAGATGGGAGGAACTGGGACTTCTTACTCCCGTATCTCATGTTTGCCATCCGAGAGGTGCCCCAGGCCTCTACGGGCTACTCCCCCTTTGAGCTCGTATATGGCAGGCATCCCAGAGGACTCCTAGATATTGCCAAGGAGACGTGGGAGGGTCAGACCACTCCTTTTAAGACTGTCATTGAACATGTGTCCATGATGCAGGACAGGATTGCCGCCGTTATGCCCCTGGTGAGGGAACATATGGAGCAAGCCCAGGAAGCCCAGAGGAGGAGGGTGTATAATCGGGGGGCGAAAATGCGTAGTTTCAACCCCGGGGATAAGGTCTTAGTGTTGGTCCCAACGGCTGAGAACAAATTCCTAGCAAAGTGGCAAGGCCCTTATGAGATAGCCGAAAAAAAAAGTGAAGTAAACTATAAAGTCCTCCAACCCGGTAGAAGGAAAACAGAACAAATCTACCATATAAATCTCCTGAAGCTGTGGAAGGACCGGGAGGCCCTGCTGAGCACCCCAGCTACTTCAAACCCTATGGTTCGCCCCACACCTGAGGTTCCTATCGCCGACACATTGTCGGTGGCTCAACGCAATGAGGTGAAGGAATTTTTGAGGGGAAACACCGATTTCTTTTCAGAGATGCCAGGACTAACCACGGTGGTTCACCATGACATAGTGGTTGAACCCGGGGTTCGCATAAATGTTAAACCCTATAGGATCCCAGAAGCCAGGCGGGAGGCCGTCTCGGCAGAAATTAGGAAAATGCTAGCCTTGGGTATAATTGAGGAGTCCCATAGCGACTGGTCGAGCCCCATAGTGCTGGTGCCAAAACCAGATGGGAGTATCCGTTTCTGCAATGACTTTAGGAAACCGAACGCTGTATCGAGATTTGATGCGTACCCTATGCCCCGGGTGGATGAGCTTATCGACCAACTGGGTACGGCCCGATACATAACTACCCTGGATTTGACGAAGGGGTACTGGCAGATACCCCTGACAAACCGGGCCAGAGAAAAGACCGCCTTTTCCACCCCGGATGGGTCGTTCCAATATACGCGAATGCCCTTTGGCTTACACGGGGCCCCTGCTTCATTCCAAAGGTTAATGGATAGGCTATTAAAGGCACACCGACGGTATGCCGCCGCGTATCTAGACGATGTGGTGATCCATAGTCCTGACTGGCAGACGCACTTGGTACGACTACAGGCCGTAGTCGATTCACTGAAGGAGGCAGGTCTCACGGCAAACCCTAAGAAATGTGCCATAGGCTCGGAAGAGGCCAAATACTTGGGATACGTCATTGGACGAGGGCTAGTTAAGCCACAAATCGACAAGGTGGAGGCTATTCAAAAATGGCCCCAGCCCCAGAATAAGAAGCAAGTCCGGGCCTTTCTAGGGATCACCGGCTACTACCGCCGCTTTGTCCCAAATTTTGCCACCATGGCCTGCCCATTGACCGACCTGACCAAGGGTACGAAGTCGGGGTTGGTACGATGGAGCCCTGAGGCTGATAGTGCCTTCAAAGACTTGAAGCGGGCGTTATGCACACAACCCGTGCTGGTGGCCCCTGATTTTTCAGGGGACTTTGTAGTCCAGACTGATGCTTCGAACGTGGGTCTGGGGGCGGTTTTATCCCAGGTACGGGAGGGGGAGGAACACCCGGTGGTCTACCTAAGCAGGAAACTCAACAGGCACGAGCAGAACTACGCGATCGTTGAGAAGGAATGCTTAGCAATTAAATGGGCCCTGGACGCTCTTAGGTATTACTTGTTGGGCCGACAGTTCCGGCTCATCACCGATCACAGCCCGTTGCAGTGGATGTGTAATAGTAAGGAAAGAAACTCCCGCGTTACGAGATGGTTCTTGGCCTTACAAGCCTTTCGGTTCACGGTGGAACACAGGGCTGGGAGGTTGCAGGCTAACGCGGATGCGCTGTCACGGGCCCCTGACCCTATTGTTGCGTTTGCTCAGCCGCGGGGGCTGGAGCAGAGGGGGGGATATGTGACGAGAGGAGAGGAGTGGTGTTTGAGGGACGGTATGTGTCCCCTCGAGTTTTGTCATATTGTTGGGACTAGCACTCCAGGCCGGAGTTTGGGTTCAGCTCGGGGCACACAAATCTCCGGGTTTTGCAGTTTTCCCTGGGGAGACTTGATTGATTGGGTGCTGCTAGAGGGAAATAAAAGCAGGAAGTGAGGTTCATTCAGGTCTCCACCCTGGGACTCAGACCAGCTACTGAGGGAGCCAAGCTGAACCAGAGATCAGGCTGCAAAAAGGAAAGGTTGGAATACACTTTGTTGTCTGAAACGGTAGTGAGGGAAAACCTTAACTGTTTAGTTAGTGCCGGACAGGCAAGGGTATTGTTTTGTTTTGTTTTGTTTCTTGACCTGTATGCAGCTCTTGAATAAAAGTACAGAGGGCTGTACATTGTAAAGAAATCCTGCGATTGGGACTACCTTTATCCTGGGAAGGGTACCCCCCATTTGAGCTGTACCCCACACCAGATACATAAATACAGACCAGATCCTGCACACAAGATACATATACAGAGACCTCAGCCCAAATCATGCCCACAGATATAGACCTCAGACCAGACAATGCCCACAGATATAGACCTCAGAAAAAACAGGCAAAACAAAACCTGCTGAACCTAAAAAAAAAATAAAAAAACAAAGACAGATCTTAAAATGCAAATTGAGCACAGGCCTCCTTAGCAGAACCAGATAATTATATTACAGGGGGCCACTTAGTGTAAATTATAGAAAATAAAATAATCATACATCTCTGCAAAAACAAAAAAAATATTCCAGCACTCGCCCTCCAGTTTCTATTTTAGAAAAATTTGCCAGGCTGAGCTCCGCTCTCTATATAAACACACAGCTCCTTTGCCAGGCTGAGCCCTGCTCTCTGTATACACACACACCCCCCCCCCTCCGGTGTCACCATAAACCACGGTGAGGTGTGACATCATGTAATGCCGCAGTCGAGTCCCACACACCGGGTACGCCCTTTATAACAACGCCCCCACCTCGGTACTCCCATCTGCACCGGAGCAGTCATCCCTCTGCTTCCTGTCGCTCCGAGCTGGGAGATGTGCTTCAATTATCCCTTCATTAAGCAGCTGAGCGCAATTACAGCCAAACGAGCAGGACGACGGCGTTTTGGTGAAATCACTTGATTCTCTCGCTGTAAACGCAGCCATCACGGAGTGAAAGGCTAATAACGCGGGACCCGAACGAGACGACAAGACTCACCAGTCACTTCCAGACCCGGCATGGAGCTGGAACTTGCAGTGCCAAGCAGGACGCCGGCGCACATGGAGGCCAGAGCAGCAGCAGAAACCGAGTGACCACTTCACCCTCTGGAAAGGCTGTACATGACGCCCGCTGTAAGCTCACGTGACGCGGCACCTCGTGTGCCGGGAGCAGTTCAGCGGGCTTCTTGCCCGCCGGACTGCATCTCGAAAATATTTACTTGTCTGGATCTTCGTGTCCCGGGCGTCGGGCGATATAATTTCCACACCCCTGAGTGATATTGTCTGCTGACGTCTCGCAGCATGGTCTTAGTGCAGTCTGTCTTCAAGATGGCAGGCCTGTGGCATTCACATCAAGAGCTCTTACTGAGACTGAAGCACGCTATGCACAGATTGAGAAAGAATTATTGGTAGTGTTTGCTTGTATGAAATTCCATGTTTGTTTATCTATGGCCACCCAGTGACTGTGGAAACTGATCATCAGCCACTCATAACCATACTGAGAAAGCCTTTGTACACATCCAGCGAATGATACTCAAGCTTCAGCGATACCACCTGAATGTTGTCTATAAATGAGGCCTTGAACTATATGTTGCTGATGCTCTTTCACGTGCACACCTCCACCACTGAGAACCCTGGAGTCGTTGAGGATTATGATGTTTTATCTTTGCATGAGGTGTTATAGTCCAGAAGAATTGAGAGTTTAGGCAGATGCCACCTGCCAGCGTCTTGCAGACACCATTCTCGATGGGTGGCCTGACTCGTTCAAGGAAATTCCGCATGACATCCGACCATTTTACGCTATAAGGGATGAATTGACTGTGGAGAATGGTTTAATTTTGCGTGGTCAGAGATATGTAATCCCTCACACTCTCCAGAAGTATTACTTGACACAGCTCCATCAAGGTCACCCTGGCATTGAGTCCACTAAATGTAGGGCACGTGAAACAATGTTCTGGCCCACTGTGTATAGGGACATTGAAAGAGAAGTTTCCCAATGTGCCCTGTCATGAACTGAAGTAGCGCTCCACGCTTCGAACCCCAAGAGACTTGATGTTCATTTATAATCGTGTGATTTTAAATATATTTTAAATTGCTTGGTTTTAGTTTAAATGTAGTGTAAATTGCATAGCTTTAGTTTTAAATATACTTATATTTCTTTAGGTAAATGTGTTTTTGTGTAGCCAGTAAACAAGCTTTACTACTGTGTAATTTATGCAAAAGGGCTTTTCCCCTTATCTGGCTGCATGTTTGATTCAAGAAATCTGGGATAGTGTTTGTCTTTAATCTGATGTGTTAGAACAATAGATTATGTAAATGTTGTGTGAGCTAAGGCTAAAGAATGTTTATTGTAAATATCTGACATAATGTAATTAGAGACTTTAGGTACATGTTCACCATTTGGTATGCAAATTATAACTGAAGAGGACCTGAAGGAAACCTGCAGTGGTCTTGGAACCAACCAGAGAACTGTTGGGATGGGTGGGGAGTTTGAATGTGCATTGCTGTATTTTGTATAAATATCCGGTGAAATCTTCCATAAAGAGAGAATCCTGTTGGAACATACAGCTCACCTGGTGTCACCTTCAACTACGCTACACTACACTCAACCTCAGAAGGCACAGAGCAGCCTTCTGGAAATGCAAAGAGGCTCCATGGCAGAGGTTCAGACTCAGCAGGTCTGGAGCTGCAGATCAGGCTGCTCGAGGCACTGAGCTCCAAGCAACTCAGAGGCCGGGCTGATTATCTGGAGAGTCAGGACAGGCGGAAGAACACGGTTCCCGTCACATGCCCCATGTAATGCTCTACGACAGCATCAAATAAGAGAACCATTGACAGACCGTGGTGACAGCAGCTGACGTGTTTGAGTAGGCAGGCATTACTTGGTCTTGGTGGATTCGTACTCTGGCTGGTGAGAGTTTGACGTCCTTCCAAACCTTTCCAGTACCACGGTGATCACAACATTGAAGCGGCTCTTTTCCACACATGGGATTCCCCAACAACTGATGACTGACAATGCACAATCGTTTTCAAGCAGAGAATTCAGGAACTTTGCCCACCAGTGGGATTTTCACCAGGTCACAAGCAGTCCCCACTTCCTGAAATCGAATGGTCTAGCAGAGTGTGTTGTTCGGTCGGCCAAGCAGCTCGATCAGGGAGAAGGTGCAAACCTAACCCAAAGTTTAATTACTTTATCACATACTGATTTCATACAGCATTTCGTGTTTTATGTTACATATTTTTACGGCTCTTGTTCTGCTGTACTCCAGTCTAGTTTCATGCATGTTATATATACTGTATAGGTTTTCTTTAAAAGGGGAAAGATGTATAATGTGTGTGTGTTGCATATATACATAGATGTGTGGAGACATAGGGGTGGAGACAGGAAGTGGAGAGTGTTAGAAGAAACAGGAAGCAGAGGCTGAGACACACAGAATGTCATGAGAATAAAGTAGGTCTTCATAAAGTTTACCGGGTGACTCCATCGTCATTTTGTGCAGATCTACAGGCCCCGATCAGAGCTTCGGTAAGGAGCTCCAAGATTTCTGATGGCAGCCCTGGGATTTGTAGTGATCATAAGATGATCACCAATGGAGCTTCCAAAAAATACCAATAGAATATAAAACTAATATATGTAAGTGACATAATACCTGTGTATAGAGATTACAGTAACACCTTGTATCTGTACTGTACGGGGATTTTAGTCATTATAACCACCTGAATCGTATCCCTGTACGGCAGTGAGTGACCCCAGAGCTCGCCCTGTATTCTGCCAAATTCCTGGCTGCTAGAATGCAGCAGTAATCTATTTGAACTTTTTGTTACAGTGAGGTTTGGGGCTGCTATTTCCAACTGGTTTTATTGCTCTCCAAGGGGCTTGGAGAAACAAATCCAAGGATTTAGTTTCTCCACAGGGGACACACTAATCCGGCTTTAAAAAGGTGTGAAAATGGTCTTTTGATATACTAATGTTTTGCATTGTAATGGTTTGAAAAGCACTCGAGAACTCGATTTTGGGTGTGAAGGGTTGTGACAGATCTCTGTACCCCGACAGGGTCACATCTGCCAAAGCCACTTCCTTGCAGGACCCCCCCAGTGTTCTACCCAGGCATACCCTTGTGCCTTCCTCCAGTCCGTAGCTGCAGTTTAAGGACCTGGACACATAAGGCTGGGCGTCTACTGGATCCGTAGTCACACGACCGACTTGGTCGTCAGACTAGGAGCGATATCGGACTAGCGATCAGCGACTATGGACAACTATGGACCCAAAAGCTAGTTTATTCTTGTATTTTTTTTTCTGAGACTATTGCATATTGCATTCTGCTTTTGGAGACACTGCAGTCCTTTGTGTGCGAGAATGGACATGGAGGAGCTGGATTATTATTATTTGTAAAGCGCCAGCATATTCCGTAGCACTGTATAGGGGGCACAACATAGACAGGGTTACAGTACATTGAACAACATTTTACAAACCTGTAAAGGAGGAAATGAGGCCCTAATCCCGTGGGAATTGGCAATCTAGAAGGGTTGGGGTGGAAACAGGAGGAAAGGACTGCAAGGTGAGCGTGGTGGGCTGCAAGGTGAGAGTGGTGGGCTGCAAGGTGAGAGTGGTGGGCTGCAAGGTGAGAGTGGTGAGCTGCAAGGTGAGAGTGATGGGCTGCAAGGTGAGAGTGATGGGCTGCAAGGTGAGAGTGACGCGGACTCCCCATTGTCTGGCGAGGTTGAGTGGAAGCGGGGGGCATTAGCAGATTGAAAGTCTGAAACAGACGTCTGGAATCGTGGGCGAAGGATGAGCAGCAAGTTTGCAGGCTGGAGGAAGTCTCACACTTCAGCTGACTTCCTCCACTACAAATTCATGCTCCGTTCCTACAGTCTCGTTTTATCCCTCACTAAGCAAACTTGCTGCTCATCCTTCGCCCACGATTCCAGACTTTCAATCTGCTAATGCCCCCCGCTTCCACTCATCCACTCGCCAGACAATGGGAGTCCGCGTCAGAGCCACCTGCAGAGGGCTCTGAGGCAGTAACCGTGGCCTCGAGTAAAGCTGCCGCCAAAGCCTTCTTCCTCTTCTTTTGCTCTCTATTCCTCGCGGCAGCACTCCTCGTCACGGGATCCCTTTCCCCGGGCGTCGTGGCAATCCAATCCTCAAGAGGCCAGGAGCCTTCATCCTCTTCAGAGGAGCCATACCCCGGGGGAAGGAGGGAGGAAGAGGACGCAGCACCGGCAGGGAGTCTACCGTTCAGGGAGTTTCTAAAGTCAGGCTGCCTGGGGTCTGCCAATCTGCTCTGTGGTAGCTGCCTCAATTTCTTCCCCATGTCCAGGCAGAGGCGAGGTCTCTGCAGCCCGGGAATCAGGTCCGCAGCAACTGTCAGGAAACTCCCCAGGCTCCGCAAGATGGCCGCCTCTACTAGGCCGCACCAGGCCTAAAGATCCAGAAAGCCTCAGGAGTGTCTTAAAACGCACGGAAATCAGTGGCACGGTGAGCACCACAGGTTCCAGCTGGCTCGGGCCTCTTGGGAGGGAGAGACGCGGAGAGACGCAATATGGTTCTGAATCCGCTGTATCAGCGGACCTCATCCAGCATGTGTCTGCTCCCTTCCGTCGCTCTTTGCTCATCAAGTAAAACTATTTTAAAAAGGGTTTTACACAGTACTCACTCACTTAGGGTCAGATTCGCTCCACGGTGCAATCAATACTTGGATTTTCCCCACATTCAGAATGAAGACCAACACCAAAAAGTCTCAGCACTTGTGGGCTCTGTTGAAGTGTCAATTTATTGGATGTTTTATTCACATTACTCTCTCCAACCTGCGCTTTCCAGCCTATTCCTCCCATTCCCTCCCTCGAAGTCCATGCCATCCGTGTCTTCTGCCCCACACCCCTACGTATTGCAGTAATCTACGCCCCCCCCATCTCCTGGAACATTTCTCAGCCGGGCTCCCTCACTTTCTCGCTTCTGACATTCCATCTCTCATCCTTGGAGATGTTCACATCCGATAGAGAACAGTTTGGAGGTGAGGGGGTTGGTGGGAGTATCTATCACTCACACAGTGGTCCAACTCTCCTACCCACCAACACCCCGGACCATATTTTCTCCAACTTCTCTAACACACCTCTCCCCTTTTCCAATCACCACCTCCTTTCCTGGAAACTTCTACTGCCACCAACCGAGCCTCCTCCTATTTCTACCTCGAAAGGCACCTTGGTGCTCTGAATCCTGAGATACTCTCCACCACTATCCATCCACTTCTCCTTCCAATCGCAAAATCTAACTGCACTGACCAAGCAACTGATATTTACAACTCCGCCCTCTCCACATCACTTGACAAACTCGCTCACACCATTCTGTCCTATACGCAGGCGTAACTGCCAACCGTGGCACACAAAATACACACGCCACCTTCACCGATGTGACAGAGCAGCTGAACGCGGCTGGAGGAAGTCTCACACTTCAGCTGACTTCCTCCACTACAAATTCATGCTCCGTTCCTACAGTCTCGTTTTATCCCTCACTAAGCAAACTTGCTGCTCATCCTTCGCCCACGATTCCAGACGTCTGTTTCAGACTTTCAATCTGCTAATGCCCCCTGCTTCCACTCAACCTTCCACAGACCTCACTGCTGTAAGCTTTGCCAACGTCTTCACCGATAAGATCACTAAACTTAGACTAGAAAATTCTTCACTGCCCTCCTCTAACCAACCAACCAACCAACCAACCATTCTACCCCACTGACTCCCTCACTCCCTGCCCCCTCCTCTTCTACTAGGTCTTCCTTTTCTGCAGTCTCGGAGGAGGAGGTCTCAGAAGTTCCTATGTTCTCCTGTCCGACCACCTGTCCACTTGATCCCATCCCTCACACCTTACTCTGTCTGTCTGTTCTACCAGTCACCGTCCCTGCTGACTCATAATTTTAACCTCTCCCTATCCCTTGGAGTATTCCCCTCAGCTTTCAAACATGCTCTGATCACCCCCATTCTAAAAAAGTCATCCTCTTGATCCTACCTCCCTCTTGAACTACCATCCCTTCTCTCTTCTCCCTTTGCCTCCAAAATCCTAGAACTCCTGGTCTATAACCAGCTCAGTTTTCTTGCTGCTAACTCTCTACTCGACCCACACCAGTCTGGCTTTCGCTCCCAGCACCCTAATGATTTAGCTTCTGCTTAAACCAAAGGTCATTTCTTCCTGCTTATTCTTCTTGACCTTTCCGCTTTATTCAACACTGTTGACCACCCTCTTCTGTTCCTCACGCTGCGTCAGCTTGGCCTCCGTGAGACTGCCCTCTCATGGTTCTCTTCCTATCTCTCTTTTTGCTCCTCAGTGTCTCCTTCGCTGATGTCTCTTCACCACCTGTTCCTCTTTCAGTTGGGGTACCTCAAGGCTCTGTTCTGGGTCCCCTTCTCAATCTATACTGCCTCTCTGGGCAACCTCATCTCTTCCTATGGACTCCAATATCATCTCTATGCTGAGGACACCCAAATCTACCCTTCCTCTCTCGATCTCTCTCCTCCGGTGTTGGACCGTGTTACAGCCTGCCTCTCAGCTGTCTCCGACTGGATGACTTCCCATTTCCTCAAGCTCAACCTCTCAAAAACTAACTTCTTATCTTCCCTCCCTCTAAAACCGATTCCTGCGCCCTTTTCCCTTCAAGTGAATGGGGCCACCATTACTTCTACCTCTCGGACTCAGATCTATACTTTACTCCTCACATTCAGTCACTAACCAAATCTTGCTACTTCCACTTAAAAATCATTGCACGCATCCGTCCCTTTCTTAATCCAGACTCTACTAAAATGCTCGTCCATAGTCAACTTACATGGCTAAGGCTAGGGTCAGACTAACGCATTGCGAACGCGCGTGCAGCCGCACTTTATTTACGGCCGTAGTAGCAGCAAATGACGGCCAATGACAGGCAATATACGGAGTACGGCCGCACAAAAGTGCGGCCGCTCAACGCAAGCGGCAAACAAACGCATTTTTTAGAGAACGTGATACCGCTAGCACTGACGTACAGAGTGCGCTGCGTCCGCTAGCGGCATGTGTGCGTGATTAGGAGACGTCAGACACTGCTAATGTCCGGCCAACATAACGTCCAGACGCAAAAAAGTGTTTTATTGATGATCCGTACAAAATCACGGACGAAAATGCGCATCGTATGACCGCTATCGCGTATTCCGTGAAAAAATGTGTCCATTCGTTCGAACGCACTTTTTCACAGACAACGCGAAAAAATGCATTAGTCTGACCCTAGCCTAAGAAGGAATTGCTCTGATATATCAACCTATACATTACAAGCCCAAAAGGATGAAAAGAGATTTTTTTAGAAAAGGGTTATAATGAAGAATTTCTTGATGGGCTAGTAGAAGATATCAAAAATAAAGAGCGAGCCAGTATGATACAATATAGGAATAAAGATGAACAACAAAGAGACCTCAAAGTATCTTTTCTATACAATTTTAATAGTTATTCATCGCATATTAATAAGGATTATCAGGAAACATTTGCCTATTGTCCAGAATGACCCTCTACTTAAAGAGATTATTAATCGAGGTGCATGCAGAATTAAACAACAGGGGTTTAGATGCGATAAGAGATCAAGAAAAATGGAAAACATCTGTGATTTAAAGAAGGGTTTTTATAGATGTGGCCAGTGTAATGCTTGTAAGAATTTAGGCCTTAAAAAATATTTTGATACCTTTCCATATAGAACCCATTATCTACGAATGTTATATATGCATTCATCTGTCCCTATAATCTTGTGTATATTGGTAGAACTACCCGCACATTACATACACGAATAATGGAGCATGTGCGCTATCATATCTCCTGAAAGACAACGCGTGTCATTTATCTCATCACCTGCCCATGCAGTTTAGCTTATGTGGGCAAGACTGACCTCACCTTCGGGGATCGAATCAGGGGGCACCACTCAGCCATCACAACTGCCTTTAGGGATGACCATACGGAGAAACCTGTGGCCAAGCACTTTTTGGCGGTCAACCATCGCCTTCCAACACTTTGTTTCATCGCCATCGACCATGTACCTCCTCCACCAAGGGGTGGAAACCGCTCTCAAATGTTACTACAAAAATAAGCTTATTGGACACGGTCGCGCCCAAGGGTCTTAACGAATACATCTCTTTCACCGCCTTTTTGTCGGCACGATAATCTGTTACTTATCACCATTCCCCACTATTCCCTATACTTCCCACCATTTCACTTTTGTACACATAGTAACTGTCATGAAAAGAGTAGACTCCGTGGGTTGGTTTATAGTTGTTGATTTATTCAGCATAACATCGGATAGAGGAGACACATACAGTACGTCCCGTTAGCATGGCATCCCAGCAGACACTGCCTGGTACCGCCCCCACCCTTCCTGTCATGTGACTCCGCTCTCACCACATCTCCCCCTTTTAACGGTAAACATACAAAATAAACAATGTAAAGATACAAGTAGATAAACAATGCTAACTTGGACATCGGGGTAGACTACCCTAGTCCGCAGTGACTTTCGCTGCTCTAGCTAAACATTAATCCCGGTAACGTTCCGGAGGCCTCACAACTCTACCACTCGAAGTCATCTTGCAAGAACCATCACCAAGTCCTTGAGAGGGTGGCTGTGGCTCCGCTGGAAGCAGCGGTACATCATGCCCAGAAACCACCTGCAGGGTAGACCCATTCCGTAAGACCGGAGAGTCCGGCTGTTGCGATGTCGAGGTCTCCGCACTCAACTCCTCGGGTACCGGCTGAAGATGCCTTCTGTTGCGGCGAGCGACAGTTCCTCCTTCCGTGCGGATCACATAGGACCTGGGCTCCGGAGAACGCTCCACAACTGTAGCCGGGGTTCTCCACCTCGTCTCATCATCTAGCTTAACCCGGACACTCTGCCCCGGGTATAGCACCGATAGTGGGCGAGTAGAGTGTCGTCTATCGTAAAAGAACCTGTAGTTCCGCTTCGCCACCTCGTCCCTCCTCCGAATATCCTCCGGAAGGACCGGGGAAGCCGGCAGGGAAGCATCCACAGAAGGCAAAGTAGTACGAATCTGCCGTCCCAACATCAGCTGAGCAGGGCTACACCCTGTAGCCTGAACAGGAGCCGCTCTGTACGCCATCAGGGCCAAATAAGGCTCCGCCTGCCCCAAAATAAACTTAGCGGTCTGAACCGCTCGCTCCGCCATCCCATTAGCCTGCGGGTAATGCGGACTGGAAGTCGTGTGACGGAAATCGTAATCCTTCCCAAAAGAAGCGAACTCTTTAGAGGCGAACTGCATACCATTGTCACTCACCAACTCCGACGGGATACCCCACCTGGCAAACATGCTTTTCAGACGGACGATCACAGTAGCACTGGTCGCCTCACCCAGTGGCGCGAGCTCAAGGTATCTGGAGTAGTAGTCCACAACAACTAAGTATTTCCTCCCTTTTAGTTCGCACAGATCCGCAGCTATCTTCTGCCATGGACCCGCAGGTAGGGGGGTGGAAAGTAAAGGCTCACGTCTCTGTGTAGGTCGACGTTCTCTGCAGAAGGCACATCTCGAGATGAAATCAGCAATGTCAGCGCTAATCCCAGGCCACCACACAGCAGACGACGCCCTCTCCCTACACTTGGAAACCCCCAAATGACCTTCATGAATCCGCCGTAGCATGTCTTGACGCAGACTTTTCGGAATAACAATGCGGTCTTGAAAAAACACTAAGCCGTCCATTTCAGTAAGGTACGCTCTCTCGGACTGGAACGCACTCAGAGACCACCACGCAGCACGACTCTCCGGCCAGCCGTCTCTTACATAGCTGATAACTTCTTGAAGGACAACATCCAGGTGCGTCTCTCTCTTAATCTGTTCCAATCTCCCCGAAGAGATGGACTTGGAGGCTAAGATCGAATCCACATACACCTTCACGTCCGACTCTGTCGACGAATCGCCCTCAGCAGCCAGCGGGAGTCTGGAGAGGGTATCTGCCACCACCAGCTGTTTTCCCGGGACATGCACAGCTCTAACATTAAACCTAAGTAGTCTCATTAAGAGTCTCTGGCATCTCAGAGGCGCCTTGTCGATATCATAAGAATTAATAAGAGGAACTAGTGGCTTGTGGTCAGTCTCCAGACTGAACTCCTCCAAACCCACCAGATAACGGTGGAAGCGTTCGCAGGCCCAGACTCCGGCCAAACACTCTTTTTCAATTTGTGCATAACGTCTCTCTGCTGCTGTTAAGGTGCGAGAACAATAGGCAATAGGCTGTAGTTTACCCTCATTCAGCTGCAGAAGGGCCGCTCCCAACCCGTAGCTACTAGCATCTGCGCTAACCACAGTCTTCTTGCAGGGGTCATAGTACCCCAACACCGGAGCGGATCCCAGCATGGACTTGACTCGTGCTAAGGCCTCCTCCTGTGGAGGTCCCCATATCCAGGCGACATCTTTCTTTAACAATTCTGTGACAGGATGTAACACCGAGGACAACTCCGGTAGAAACTTCCCCACATAATTCACAAGGCCCAGTACTTGTCTCAGTTCATTCACATCGGAAGGGCTTTTCATTTTCTCAATAGCGAGAACCTTGCTGGCGTCTGGCTTAACCCCCTCCCCACTAATAATATGGCCAAAATAACACAGTTCTGGTTTCCCAAAGTGGCACTTCTCCTTATTTAGCCTCAGGCCAGATTCCTTGACGGTTTGCAGCACACAAAGCAGTCGCCGGTCGTGCTCCTCCTTAGTGGACCCATACACAAGGATATCGTCCATAACTACCACAGTACCCTCATGGTCTCTCAACAGGGAACTCATCTCTCTCTGGAAGATCTCCGGGGCCGAAGATATCCCGAAGGGGAGTCTGCGGAAGCAAAACCGACCTACCGGAGTAATGAAGGTCGTCAGTTTCTGGCTCTCTGGGTCAAGGGGTATCTGCCAGAACCCACTGGAAGCGTCGAGCGTGGAAAAGAAGTTAGCCCCCGACAACTGAGGAGCAATATCTTCCAATGTCGGCATGACATATCTCTCCCTCCTAACGGCTTCGTTCAGACGTTTCAAATCCACACAAATACGAACTTTCCCATTCTTTTTAGCGACCGGTACAATGGGCGCACACCAGTCAGTAGCTTCTGTGACCGCCTCGATAACCCCCATCTTTTCCATCCGCAGAAGCTCGCACTCCACCTTCGGCAAAAGCGGAAATGGAATCCTACGAGGCGTAGTAAGGCTATAAGGGACAGCCTCAGGTTTGAGCTTTATACGGACCGGCTCACAGTTCAGCAACCCCAGGTCTCCAAACACGTCCTCAGTGACTTCGTACACTCTAGCAACAAGGCCCAGACTGCAGGCTGCTTTCCGACTCAGAAGGTTATTCACACACGATCCTCTGATCACGTACACCCACATCGATATTTTCCGCTCCCGGTACTCACAGTCAGCAAGGAACCTGCCGATGCAATCAATGCGACCTCCCGGACTATGAACTTGAATCGTAACGTTTTTCAGCTCCGGACGTCGAGGTAGCTTTGAGAATGTCACAAAGGAAATAACTGTAATGTCTGCTCCGGTATCAATCTTAAAGGCAACTCTTTCACCCAACATCGTGAGTGTAACACGCCAATCCTCGACAGAGCCGGACTGTTCAGTCACCGATCCTATAAAGGACAGTTCTGGCGTCTCCTGATCACTGTCCAGACACATCTCTCTCACAGACTCTGATTTACAAACCACCTCAAAATGGCCGGCGCGGTTGCACTTCCTGCACCTCTTGTCTATAGCAGGGCACCGCGTCTTCATCTCGTGAGGGCGGTTACAGCGTGTGCAACGGGAACACGGTGTCCAACCGCTCCTGGGTCTGTCCGCTGCCTGCTGTCTGCCGCTTTTAACCCTTTGTGACTGGTGTATTTCTTCCACCCTGTTTTCTGACCTTAAGTCTGCACTTTGTTTCTTCACCAATTCACTCTGACGTGCAATCCGTATCGCCTCATCCAGTGTCAGCTTAGACTCCAGCTGCAACTTAAGTGAAACTTCCGAGTCTGCAATTCCGATAACCAGTCTGTCTCTGATCTGCTCCTCCTTAGCAGCGCCGAACTCACAGAACTCTGCCAACTGATAAAGGCTGCGCACAAATGATTCCACAGATTCTCCCTCACACTGGGCGCGCTTGTGAAAGCAGGCTCTCTCGTGAATCACATTTCTTCTGGGCACAAAATGGGCGCTGAGCTTATCCACGACTTTATCAAAGTCCATCTCTTCCCCAGCGCTGAACTGAAAAGTACCGTAAATCGGCTCCACGTCTCTCCCCATAGCGTATAAAAGGGAATTAACCTGCACCTCACCAGGCTCCTTATCCAGCTTCGAAGCGATCCTGAAGCGTGCAAACCTTTGGCGCCAAGCAGGCCATGCAGCAGGCTGAGAGAAATCGAAGGGTTCCGGAGGAGAGAACTTAGACATCTTCACAGATCAAAATGGATACGCAGGGAAACACTTCTGACACCATGTCATGAAAAGAGTAGACTCCGTGGGTTGGTTTATAGTTGTTGATTTATTCAGCATAACATCGGATAGAGGAGACACATACAGTACGTCCCGCTAGCATGGCATCCCAGCAGACACTGCCTGGTACCGCCCCCACCCTTCCTGTCATGTGACTCCGCTCTCACCACAGTAACCATTTCATCCTTTACGCACGGTTATCACATGCTTTCATTATTTTTTTCCTTTCCTGTTACATCTTTTTGTGCATTCACATTCTTTACCTCACACTAGTTTTCGTCCCATTTTTCACACTCCATCCACTTCATGATTCTTTCTGCTACATCCTCTTTTCATCATATTCCACACACAATATTTTTCACCTTTATCCATCTATTTCTTCCGTTGCATCCCACACACCCCTCCTTTTAAGTATATTCTCCATCATTCCACACCAGACTCTCCACCCACATTCGGAACACTTCAATCACTTTAGGTTTTTTTCACATTTGACACGTTTTTTCTGCGCATTTGCTTCACATACACACGCCTTTTCCTCTTTTTTACATTTATCCCTATATCCATACCTTGCTTTAATGGCCTCTCTTATTCTTTGTTTACCTTCTCATTGCACACATATCACACTAGGCATCGTAGGTCATATTGGATTTTCAAATCTTGTAATACTTTTTTATAAACTTTAACTTTTTGTAATACTGCCCCTCTTGCTAATTTTTGATATTTCAATTGTCCTCTAACTGCGCGCATCCCCAACACGGGGATCTTGCCATTGTGATCGTTTTTAGTATCGCCATGGGAATCACTCACTCCTCCCGGCTCCGGTTGCCAGGGGCAACACGGCATTACGCCGCAGCTCGGCTACGACCTTACATCTCTTAATTGATACTTCCAGAATCTGGGCGTTCTCACAGTCCACTGCCAAGGAAGGGATGGGTATGTATCTCTTGCTTTTTACCTATAAAATATCGTTACTTTCATGTTGTCTGTTCCTTGAAAAAGTCCCCATTTGGGCCGAAACGTCAGTTTCTTTTATGTAGACTCTAATAAATTTGTTTTATTGATGTCCCAGTGTGCCTCCCACCATCTTTGTTTGCTATATTACTCCTCAGGGGAGTTAGCTGCAGGATTTTTTTCTGACCTGCAGCACAGTGGAACTGAGTGCCTGGCTTCCCTCTCTATTTTTATAGATCACACACACACACTTCAGACCAGGGGGTGTATACCAGTGCCGTGCAGTGAGGTCCGAGGCACTGGCTAGTATCAGAGCCAGATATACACAGGGTTACGCAGTCACAATTTACGCATTTGATTACCGTTATATAGGAGAATAGAGTTTCACTATAAAGTAAAGTTCGCATTTTTTTTACAGTTCTAAGAGCATGCACTTACAATACTGACTAATAGAGGGTGCTATTACACACATGCTGACTGCTGAGCTCTGCCTGCCCCCCTCCCACGACTGACGAGGACAGTCACATGACTGTCCTGCGTCAATCAATCTATGGGGAGCTCTGCCTCCCATGGGGGGGGGCGTTTTTTGAAAAAAAAGAAGTGCTTGAGACCAATGGAGCTTTCCCATTGGCTCAAGCTTTCAATTGCTCTGGAGGCACTGAAAAGCGTAGAACCAGGACGCAAAGCCAGCTTGAGCTACGCAATTAGTATAGCATTCAGCTGCGCAAATTGCGTAGGCTGGGCTGGCTCAGTGCTGCCCCTGCTGTCTCTGTAGTGAATCACACACACAGCAGCCGGCAAACTGAAAGTGCAGGGGAAAAAAGCGGAGGACAGAAGCACAGCGAGGGAGCGTGGAGAGGGGAGTATGAAAACATTTTATATATACATACATGTCATTACAGCACAATGAGCACATTCATTTACTGGAATGGCAGGGCCTGACTGCACGTTGTGTGTGTGTGTATACACACACGCAGACCTGGTCTGAGGTCTGAAGAGTATAATAATATTCACGCAACTGGTCTGAAACAATTCTAATATATATATATATGGAAAGCCTGCCCAGAGGGCAGTCTATTGTGGATATACTGCCCCAGCACATGGATATTGCCCCAGCGCGTGGATATATTGCCCCAGCGCGTGGATATATTGCCCCAGCGCGTGGATATATTGCCCCAGCGCGTGGATATATTGCCCCAGCGCGTGGATATATTGCCCCAGCGCGTGGATATTGCTATAAACACATGGGGGGGGGGGTAGCACTCAACCTAAACTAAGCATACAGTGCGGGTGCATCTCAAAAATAAAATACAAAAAACAAAACCATGGAGAGAGCATTCCAGTCAAACACATTCAAAAAACCTGCAACAACCGCTTCATGCATGGGTACATAATACCAGCTTTTGCCTCATGTTGAAAAATTCTTAAATCTAAGCTTTGAATAAAATGGTGGAAATTTGGTTCGCAATGAACGGCCGTGAATTGCTTAAGCCTGCCAACAGCGTCAATGTAATCCACCCTCTGGCAGGTCCACCATTTTATTCAACAAAGATTACATTTAAGAATTTTTCAACATGAGGTAAAAGCTGGTATTATGCACCCATGCATGCAGCTGTTGCAGGTTTTTTGAATGAGTGCTCTCTCCATGGTTTTGTTTGATATATATCACACACTGTGGTCGGGTGTCTGTTGGGTATACATCTATCTGATGCCTGTGGTGTATATTATTTATATAGAATATACCCCACACGCATCAGATACATTTATACCCAACAGAGTGTGTGTGTGTGTGTGTGTAAATGGGTTGTCTGGCCATACATTGCAATATTAACAAACAGGACAGGCTTTCAGCAAAATGTAATTATTTAATGGAAAGAGGTCACATGACTTTAAATAAAAGTATCGGTACTCGGTATCGGTGAGTACTTGAAAAAAGTATCAGTACTTGTACTTAAAAAAATGGTATCAGTGCATCCCTAGTAAGAAGGTGTTGGCTGGATAACAGCTGCTCTATAGCTCAGCATAACATTTAGGCGATGGGGGAGAAAACTGCCTCCTTTCTGAAAAGTTTATTTTTGAAGAGTCGATCTGCTAAGCCTGAAGGAACCGAGGAGAGACTGACCGTAAGGAAGTTCCGGCAATGATTGCAATGCTAAGTTACCGATGGGTACGGCATTGCTAATGACAAGCGACAGACTGTGCGGACACCTGCGGTCTGAGGAAATGCTTCGGAAGTTCATTTCCGTTTTTATGGGACCCTTAAAAGGTTATATAAATGTGGACATATTTTTTTACCACTGATGAAGTGCCAGAGCGGCAC
>RXON01003321.1:0-88726 GCA_009667805.1 Leptobrachium leishanense
TTTTTTTTTTAACCCTTTCGCTGCTGAGGCTTTTCCCGCCCCTGTGCTGAGGTCATTTTTACCTGTTTTGCGCATCATGTTTAAACGTGTTTTGAAGGCTTATTTTAGTATATGACCCAGACATATTATATATCGTTCTTTCCGTCAGACTCGGTAGATTCACAATATGTCATTATTATATGTATACGTTATGTCATGTCTGTATATTATAACAAAAAATGCAATAAAATATGTATTTTCAATAATTTACAATGTGTAAAGTGTTTTTTTTCACATTTTAACATGCGAGCAATTGCGGTTATATTTTGTATGGGGTGCGCTTGTTAAAAAAATTAGAGATGGGGTCTCGTTACATTTTTTTTGGGGAAAATTACACTATTTTTAACAAACGCACCGCATACAAAAATCGTTAGTGCAGCATCATTATTCACATTATAATTGAAATGGGAACAATATTGCTACACTAACAAACCAAAAAAAATAAAAAAAGTGTTTATTTTTTTTTTTATAATTTTTTTTATTTATTTTTTTATTTTTCATTTTTTTTTTTTTACAACTTTTTTCACTTTCATGTTTGGTATCGTTGGAACGGCCATGCTCTGGCCGATCCAACCATACCAAAATTTAACCCCTAACTGCCACGGATTGGGAGATAGGGAGTTCATTGGAACTCCCTATCTCCACCGTTGGTGGCAGTTAAGGGTTAACTCTAGGACTGGAGTCATCGTGCTACGCACGATGACGCCAGTCCTCAGGGGGAGTTCCCGAGGCTTGGCCGACATCCAAGATGTCGGCCAGCTCCGGGAAAGGATCGCGAACCGGCGCTTTTCAGCGCCGATTCGCGATCCAGCTCCCCAGGGGTTAATGCCAGGCATCATTTGGAAGGGCAGGCTGTGCCCTTCCAAATGATGCCTGGGTTAACCCCCGCAGAGACACCGATCGGGAGGGAGAGAGGTCCGACGGACCTCCCCCCCTCCCTTTCAGGCGCCTCCTCCACACATGCGGGGGGGCGCCTGAATTTGGTGTCATCGCGCTGCCGCGATGACACCAAATTCCGGCGGCTGCTGTTCCGGATGCCGGGCTGACATCCAGGATGTCAGCCCGCACCGGAGGGGCCAGCGATCGGCCGGAACCCGGCCGAACGCTGACCCCAATGGGAGGACGCGCTCAGCGCGTCCTCCGCATACCAGCGGGAATGCTGAGGACACGCTGAGCGTGTCCTCAGCATCCAAGTGGTTAAAGTTTACTTATTTTTTCTTTTTTCTGTAACAGCCCTCTTTATTATCAATCCCTGGACCTCATGTGCAAATTTCAGACATCTTCGCTCAGTAGTTTCTTTGCAAACAGCGTTTCATTTTCACAGATTCATACAAATGGTTTTGCTAATTTTTTCACCTCCCTCGTCTGCGGTCTCAGCTGCTTCGGCTGCTTCGGCTGTGTGCGATTGGCTCCTGTTCGGGCTTTCTCCGTGGTTTTCACAGGTTAATCCAGATGTTTTTTGGGGGTTTTCTGCGTGCATTCAGTGAGTTTTGCGGTTAGTTTTCGTCAGGTTTGCGGCAGCCTTTCCCTGCAATTCGGGGACCCTGTGGTGCTTGCTGAATACACCGCAGGGTCACTGAAATGGGATAGGCAAAAGGAACCGAATTGAAGAGAATTAAAAGTCACCGAACGTGCGGTGACTTTTCGAATCTCTTTGGATAACCCTGTATGTGAAAGTAAAAAGCTGCTAAACCGTCAGCGCGCCGGAAGTGACGCCAGAACCAGTGCCGCTATTACAACTCCCGCGAGGGGCCATAATTAGTGAAATGGTGGCGTAGGCGTTTGAGGTTATGCAAAATAAATCTATTTATAAAGAAGGAGATGGGTGATACGAAAGGAGCAAAAAAGAGAAAAAATGGGGATGGAAGCATCGCACATGAATATTAATGGATTCATCTGTATAAGCATCCAAGTGGGGAACCTGACTCTGGGGTCTCCTAACTTCTATTGATAACCTGGCATATGAATAATTAGGTATGAGCGGTGTATAAATTTAACCAATTCGCTGCTGGATTGCGATTCAAACCTGGAAGTGGCTGACATCTTGGATGTCAGCCAAGCCTCCGGGTCACCCCCCACCCACTGACATCCTCACCATATGTGTGAGGATGTTAGTGGGCCAGTTAACCCCCTAGCTGCCAAGTGGAGATAGGGGGAAACTTAGGATCCCTTTATCTCCTGATCCATGGCAGCTAGAGGGTCATGGCCTTTCCAATGATACCAAACATGACCAGGTTTGGTGTAAATGAAATAAAATAAAAATAAAAAAAAATTATCGGGTGGTTTATTTAAATAAGACCTAGGCTGGCGTTTAAAAATTTTGAGCATAAAACGGCCATAATGAGCTCAGCGCACATAGGTGAACTAGCTCAGCAGTGAAGGGGTTAAAAAACATGTTAAAATTGGGTATTTCTGTTCTCGGGACAAAATTTTGAAACTATTTAGTCGGCGTCTTTTTTGGTGGTTGTAGATTTTGGAGATTAATTAAGGAAAAGTGTAATTTTTTTTCCATTTTTTCATCATATTTCATACTTTTTATAGTAAATTATAGGATATGATGGAAATAATTCTATTTTTAGAAAGTCCATTAATGACGGGAAAAACAGTGTAAAATATGTGTGGGTTGCATAAACGAGTAAGAGGGAAATTTGACCTAAACAATAACAGCACAGAAACGTAAAAACAACAGCGGGCACTAAAGGATGGACTTTTGTAAAACCGCGGGGTCACTAAGGGGTTAATATTGTTATTATGTGTCGCTGAGAGTCTTTCCCAACCTCCATCCCTTTCCATGTGACAGAAAATATTGTTTACAGCTGTGGCACGTTTGAGTGGTCATCCTTTCAAACAAACACCACCTCTCGCTATTAGATAATCTTTTGTGTTACCATTATCTTATATCAAAGGGGTGGTTGGAATTTTCTCAACGTTCCTCTTCTGTTTGCATGTCCATGTTCACCAGAAGGAGAAAGTTGTATTTATTTGAAATGTTTCATGAACCCCTTAGCGACAAGCAGGTGGCGCCTCTGATACGGCCTGCCAACGCAGCTGACACGTGACACGCGTCATTGGCTGAAGGGGGACGGACTGATTTAAGGCCGTCTCGCAGCAGCCAATGGTGCGCAGGGTGTGCTGGCTGTGGGGATGTGCCGAGGTGGCCCATAAAAGTCAACGAGGCGTACTAGTATGCCCCGCGTCTTCTAAGTTCACCCACTGTAGGGACGTCAGAGTCCACTTTGTTTTATGTCTAGTGATATTGTGAAACATGGCATGCACATTGCAATGTAAATTTGGTGTGAAAGTAGAATGCTGCTTTTCTGGATGTACCTGCGTTTCTCTAGAATGCCACAGGATGGAACTGGCGTTGATGGTGAAGATGTTACCAGAAGGTGCTGCCAGGTCATAGCTGCCCACCTTGACAAATCTCATATCACCATTAGGACTCAACTGGCGATTCACAATGTCATAGACAGCTGGTGGGTCTCCATTTTTATCAAAGTAGACTTCCTTCCCGCTGTTTAGTTTGAATCTCACATTTTTAATATAATGAAGCAGCTGTAAAACAGGTAAAACAAAGCGTGAATAAATCCTATGATTATACAGAGAAGACTTTGTCTGATTTTGTTAATATTAAAAAATAACTACGTGGCGGATAAACTCCTCTACACTCACTGACTCCTAGTCCAATTGAGCAGTCAGGCTAACGGAGTGAGCCACCAATGCTTACGGCTGCAGCTGTAATATACATGGTTCAAGACTTTAATTTGGACATTGCGACTCCTTACTGTAAATTAATGGGTTGTACACATGGTGTACTTTTTTTTGAGATAGGATTTTACCAGGAAGGATACATTGAGATTTCTCTCGTTTTCAAGTATGTCCTGGGTGGTGAGTATGTACCGTTAGGTGTCTTGCCCAAGGACACTTACTGGAGAGGTTGCTCGCTGGGATCGAACCCATGACTCCACAGGCTCTCTCCATGCAGAGCGGTGATGTTACCTCTACTCCAATCAGCCAGTATAGCAGTCATACATTTGTGGCTACCCTGAGGCAAACCACCTATTCCATCATAGTTCCTTCTTCTCGGCTCGAACTGGTATTCTGTAAATGAATACTGACTGCTAGACCCTGGATTTAAGTGATTTTATTTTTAAAACACTTTAAAAAAAACGATATATATACATATATATATATATAGCGATTACTGTCAGGAACCCAGCCATGGTGGACTTGTGCCTGCACTGGGGACAACCTAGCTGGCTGACTCCATGTCCCACTCCTACTTTTCCCTACTGCTCAAGTGCAACCCAGCCCATTCGTCATCCATGCTGGGTTTTCCCTGATCTTCTCTGGCTATCTCAGGTGTGGTCAGCAGCCCTGACGGGTTTTCTTCAACAGGGTGCTCCGCCCTCTACTCAATGGTTCTGCATTCAGTTGCTTATGGTGTGTCACCAGGAAGCTACGCACGTGGTTCCTGAGTTCCTGCCTTGATGCCCACTGTGTTCCTGCCTTGCTGGAATGTCTCAGTGAGTCTTTTTTATAAAATTAATTAAGAATCCAGAAGGAGGCTGTTTACATATCATACACCTGGTCTCCATCCAGGGCTGGTATAAATGACTTTTTCTACTTATAACCAGGAGCCTGACTTATTAAAAGATTCTGCCTAGATATTAGCTCTTCAGATGTCCATAAGAGTAGTCAGGGTATATAGCATCTGTCTCCAAACTCGACTGCAAAATAAATAATTAGCACCTCAATAGGACAGTCACTACTAGACTTTGCTAGATTAGCAGATGGGCAAAAAGAAAAAAAAGAAAATTAATATTAAAAAGTTGCACAAAGACTGGGTCTAGTGGAGTCAATGCAATGGTCAGTCTAACGGAGTCATTCTAGTAGAGTCAGTCCACCCACGTCTGTCTGGTGTAGGAGCAAGTCTAGAGAAGTCTGCCAAGGAGCCTGATGTGGAACCTGTTTGATCGGCCAGCATAGCAGAGGGATGTCATGACCAAGGGGTGTGTAGCCAAGCCATGAAGACTAAGCATCATATTTCCATCATGTGTGACATGGTTATTAACGATGCCATGTGAATCTGTTTATTCTAATTTTTATTTAACTGTAACAGCAGCCTAAAGTGACAAACAATATCAATATAAATCTATTTACTTACACTTATCTGCGTGTTTTATTTGTTCACAATCCTCAAAGAGTTAACCAAGTAAGAATATCATAATTTCTTACACTATACACCACCTACTTTGTGTGTGATTATATAATCTGTCATGGTATTGAAAGAAGACTTCTAGGAAAAATCACATTGGCTCCTTGTTTGGGGAAAAATCCACCGACTCCTATTCATTCAATAAGTGATGCTACAAACAAAATAAAAATGGTAATTATTTAGTAAAAAAAAGCTGACTGTTGAAGAAAGTAAAGCTTACCTGCCATGACTGGAAATCCTTAATATCTGCACATAATCGTTTGGAAAAAGGACCTTCTCCTTTTATGCAGTTATTCATGTTTCTCAAAGCGTTGGCCACAACAAAGACTGCAGTGTAAACAGTATATGTCTGTCTTAAACTAGAAACATCATTGTAGGCATTTTGGAGACTTTCTAGGTTTTCTGACCCAGTGCATTCTTTCACGTTTGTTTCCATAGATCCCGTTGCATTTTTATCACTTATGAGCCTGCAATTGAAGGCTAACTCCCAAAAAATCTTTGTCCAGGCTCTTCCCAAGGACATGGAGGGATTGATTGTGTTGAGGAAATGTTTAAGCCCAGGTATTGTCCCACTTTGGGTAGCTAGACCTATGGTTCCAGTCAGAACAGCTGAGAACATGTCTAAAGAGAGTATGGCTGCTGTAGACCAACCTGCATTTGCAACCAGCACTTTTCCTGTCAGATTCTGTTTCACCATTTCTTTCACTATGGGTACTATATCTGCGCTGGAGGCATAAACAACCACAACCTTAGCTGTTGAAGTCTTTATGACCTTAACAATATGAGGAGCATTGCGGTCTGGATAACTTGTCAGAATGTTCTCATTGAACGCCACACATGCTCCGGCTTTGACTATCTCTTGTTGAATAATCTGAATTCCCACTTGTCCAAAGTCATTGTCCGAAGCTACTAACCCAACCCAAGTCCAACGAAAATGTACCACTAGATCTGCCAGTCCTTTAGACTGATATATATTACTTGGTATAGTCCTAAGAAAGGAGGGAAATTGGATGTGGTCACTGAGGAAGGCGCTGGATGAATGATGGCTGATCTGTCGAAAAAGTAAAGCAGGGTATAAAATAAAATATGATTTCATGTGACAGTGATTCAACCCTTTGAGTTGACCTGTCTGCCACCTTCATGTGTCAAGTCAAATGCAATTAATGGCTAACAAAATGATAATATTAATGCTACCAGTAAATATTTTATATCCCCATAAACATTCATTACCTAAGAGTCAGTTTATTTTTCGTGTTTAGAGACACAACATAAAGCAGGAGCTTCCCCAACGCATTTCACAGGTTGATGTCCCATTATACAATTGGATGCATTCACCAAACATTTATTTTATTCAGTCATTTCCTTTATTTTACCCTAACCCTAGCATTTACAAATGGAAAATAGGAAGATTTGCCCACTACAACCCTTGTGCTATGAATAAGATATGTGCGCACATTTTCAAACAAATTAAGAGCTGTCTGAATTTTGGACAAATCATCTGAAACTCGAATCATCAACAAAAAGACACGTCAATGAATGCCATGAAACATCTATCTTCAGTAGCAATTTTTGTTGGTGTGTGCGTCCATTATTACAATGCGCATTGTATTACATAAAAGTCAAAGTTATTGACCTCCATTCCTCCTCCACCCATGGCTATTGGGTTTGGGCTTAAATCAGAGATGGTAGACTTTATATTTAACAACATACAGTTTTTTATTTAAATATAGACATTGTGTGACTTTCCCTCCCTATCTATTTTCTCCTCTTATTTTTTTTAATCTTTCCCCTTTTGTTGATGTTTTATCTTAAGGGATTTTTTTTACTTATGGGTATTGAACTTAAAACTTTAAGAGGATGAATGTAGATTTGTGTTATTCAAAGTCGGTTATATTTATGGATATATGGGACCTGTTGTGTGTATGTGCTGCCTCATACTCTTTAAATAAAGAATTATAAATATAATGCACATTGTAAATAAGCCTGAATAAACCTTACCTGGGGAAATTTGTAGATTCCTAGAACATAAGCCAAAATAATGGAATGTGTAGAGAATGTGGATCCTATTATGGAGCTGAGAGGAACACCTGAAGAACATCTGTAATTGGGGATGTGTCTGTCAAGTCCTGTTAAAATTTGTAAAGCTCCCTCCAGGTCATACTGAAGAAGTGCACACGAATCATATGCTCGAAAACCCAGGGTGATATTAGGGAGGATTTCTGCATTTTTATTTATCTCGTCCACAGCAAATCGCACAGCTTGGAACAGCTGGAAACTCTCGAAGTGAAACCTTGAAAAAGACATAGTTAACCATCATATGGCTCGTACATAGACAGACCCCAAACCTTTTATTTCAATTACTTCAGAAATTCTAACATTTGAATGGAAATTACTCTTTTCACGTGATTTTATTAATTTTAAAGTAGATTCTGTCATGAGATCCAAGGAACACACCGAGCTGGGTTCAACATGTGTTTATGGCAGCAGCTAACACAAGGCGAGACAAGCTGTTTGCATCCTCTCTCTGAGCTGTCTTCCTGATACTACCACTAGAGCCGCCCCTTCCTCTGATGTCACTTCTGGCTCTCAGCACAGATTCACCTCATAGTAATATTTTTTTAGAAATCTGTTTAGCTCCGTTTTTAATAATAATCAATACATTGCTTATACCTATTCCTCAAGCTTCTCTGCTTTTATGGGAGAGTAGGAAGCAAATCGCTGATTCTGATTGGCTACTAACACCTGTTTACCTTTCTTGATCTGCAACTCACAGTTGAGAAACTGTCTGTGTTGCTGTGCTCATCTTAAAAACAAGTTCAAAATGGTTGCCTCAACTCTACCAGATCTCTAAGAGTAATTACAACAAAACAAATCATAGCTTTGTTTGGGGAAATAACATTAATCTGATGTGAATGGAATCTTTTATCCACAACAAAATAACAGAAATGCTCGGCTTCTGCAACAATTACCAAGATTTTTCATATCTGCGTTTGCTCTGTGATCATGTTGCTTCTGCTCTGTCACCCCAATGTCCCCACTACTAGCAGGTATGGGGTGTTTGACCTCCTCCACTTTAAATATTTACTTGCAATCCATGAGAGGCAGATATTGTACAAACTGAAAAATACGAGCCACCTGTGCCCATGTCTATAAGACACAGCTATGTTTCTATATCTGATGTTTAGTATTTAACCCCATAGTGACCAGGTGATACCATTGTCAGTCTGAAAGCACTGCTGTTTTTACATTTCTGCGCTGTTTGTGTTTAGCTCTAATTTTCCTCTTACTCGTTTATGGAACCCACACATATTATATACCATTTTTCTCTCCATTAAATGGACTTCCTAAAGATACCATTATTTTCATCATATCGTTTAATTTACTATAAAAATTCTGAAATATGATGAAAAAAAAACCTTCACTGCTGAGCCATTTCACGTCTGTGTGCTGAGCTCATTGTTTACCGCTTTTGCTCATCATGTTTAAACGCGATTAGAAGCCACGTGTTATTATAGAGACTCAGAATTTCTTTTTTTTTCCGGCAGATTCAGCAAGTTGATCATATATAATTTTTATATGTATACAGTTTCAAGAAAAAGTATGTGAACCCTTTGGGATTACGTGGAGTTTTGCATGAATTGGTCATAAAATGTGCTCTGATTTTCATCTAAGTCACAACAATTTGAAAAACACAGTCTGCTTAAAATAATACAACACAAACGGGTGGAAAAAGTATGTGAACCTTTGGACTTAATAACTGGTTGACCCTCCTTTGGCAGCAATAACCTCAACCAAACGTTTCCTGTAGTTGCAGATCAGACCTGCACAACGATCTGGAGTAATTTTGGACCACTCCTCTTCACAAAACTGTTTCAGTGTAGCAATATTCTTGGGCTGTCTGGTGTGAATCGCTCTCTTAATGTCATGCCACAGCATTTCAATCGGGTTGAGGTCAGGACTCTGACTGGGCACTCCAGAAGGCGTATTTTGTTTTGTTGAAGTCATTCTTTTGTTGAATTACTTGTATGCTTTGGGTCATTGTCCTGTTGCATCACCCATCCTCTGCGGAGCTTCAGTTGGCGGACAGATGGTCTTACATTTTCCTGCAAAATGTCTTGATAAACTCTGTAATTCATTTTTCCATCAATGACAACAATCCGTCCAGGCCCTGAGGCAGCAAAGCAGCCCCAAACCATGATGCATACTCCACCATGTTTTACAGTGGAGATGAGGTTTTGATGTTGGTGTGCTGTGCCTTTTTTTCTCCACACATACAGGGTTATTCAAAGAGATTCGAAAAGTCACCGCACGTTCGGTGACTTTTCGTTCTCTTCAATTCGGTTTCTTTTGCCGATCCCATTTCGGTGACCCTTCGGTGTATTCAGCAAGCACCACAGGGCCCCTGAATTGCAGGGAAAGGCTGCCGCAAACCCGACGAAAACTAACCACAAAACCCACAGAATGCGTGCCGAAAACCCCCAAAAACATCTGGATTAACCTGCCGAAAACTACGGAAAAAGCCCGAGCAGGAGCTGATCGCACACAGCCAAAGCAGCCGAAGCAGCTGAGACCGCAGACAGGGGAGGTGAATAAATTAGCAAAATAGTTTGTGTGGATCTGTGAAAATGAAACGCTGATTGCAAAGAAACTACTGAGCGAAAATGTCTGAAATTTACACAGGAGGTCCAGGGAATGATAATAAAAAGCACCATAAAATGGCTCTCTGGATAGCCGAATGGCCTGCTCTCTGGATAGCCGAATGGCGTTTGGTTACCTTTCTCAAGCAATTCGGATCTCTTTGGATAATCCTGATAGTGTAGTGTGTTTTTTCCAAACAACTCAATTTTGGTTTCATCTCTCCACAGAATATTTTGCCAGTAGTGCTGTGGAACATCCAGGTGCTCTTTTGCAGACTCCGTGGTGTTCTCCCATGTACTCCATTCTTGTTTAATGTTTTCCTTATTGTAGATGTGTCAAGAAAAATGTTAGCATGTGCCAGAGATTTCTGTAAGTCTTTAGCTGACACTCAAGGATTCTTCTTTACATCATTAAGCATTCTGCGCTGTGCTCTTGCAGTCATCTTTACAGGACAACCACGCCTAGGGAGAGTAGCAACAGTGCTGAACTTTCTCCATTTGTAGACAGTCTGTCTTACCGTGGACACATGAACATCAAGGCTTTTGGAGATACTTTGTAACCCTTTCCAGCTTCATGCAAGTCAACAATTCTTGATCGTAGGTCTTCTGAGAGCTCTTTTCTGCGAGGCATGGTTCACATCAGGCAGTGCTTCTTGAAACCAGTAAACCGAAAACTGGTGTGTGTTTTTAAAGGGCAGGACAGCTTTCAACAACACATCCAATAATATCACATTGATTGGACTCAAGGTTGGCTCACTCCTGGCTCCAATTAGCTCTTGGAGAAGTCATTATGCTAGGGGTTCACATACTTTTTCCACCCTGCACTGTGAATGTTTACATGTTATGTTCAATAAACACATGAAAACATATAATGTTTGTGTTGTATTATTTTAAGCAGACTGTGTTTTTCAAATTGTTGTGACTTAGATGAAGATCAGAACACATTTTATGACCAATTCATGCAAAACTCCACGTAATCCCAAAGTGTTCACATACTTTTTCTTGCCACTGTATGTCATGTCCTGCCTGTATATTATAACAACAATGCAATAAAATTAGATTTTTTAATAATCTACAGCACGTAAATGTTTTTTCACATTTTATCACATGAGCGTTTGCGGTTATATTTTCTATGGAGTGCACTTGTACAAAAATTAGAAATGAGGACTCGTTACATTTTTTGGGGGGAATTATGTGATTTTTAGCAAACGCACCCCACAGAAAAAAATCATCAGTGCAGCATCATTGTTCACATTATAATTGAAATGTGAACGATCTCTTCTCCTCCCTTGCAGGCGATCTCCCGGCATTGCCGGGGGGGTCGCCTCGAAATGAAGTCATTGTGCATGGCGCGATGACGCCATTGACGTCGGAACGGGTTTAAATTCAGCGTCTGACTTCGCTGAAGTCAGAACGCCGCTGGACCCCAGACAGAGAGGTTAGTATCACTGTGGGGGCTCCCGCTTGCGGAGGACATGAGGGGAACGTCCCCCGCATATAGCAGAAATCAAATAAGACTTTCCCCACAAGTCCTCCGCAGGGAAAGGGTTAATCCCCAAAATCCCAGCTAAAAAGTGTCGAAATTTTGTCCTGAAATTAGAAATATCCAATTGTTACATGTTTTTGCTGTTTAACCATTTCACCTCAATGTGCTGAGCTCATTTTGACCATTTTATGCACATCATGTTTAAACGTGTCAGGGTCACCACGCTCCGACCCCTGTCACTCACCCTTACCCTGCTGTATGCATAATACACCTTCCTGAACTTTCTGTCTGCACCGACGTTCTGGCCCTGGAGCCTCACCTGAGGTCACCTTCCCCTGATTACTCCAGCATTTAAGCTAGCTATGCCCTCTCCAGCACACTTCCACATTGAAGTCTCTGACTGTGAGACCTGCTACTGAATCTCTTGAACCACCAAAGACTCTAAGGATCCTCTGTTGCAATATCTGGACATTTCTCTTCATTTATACCGGTACACTCTCATTCTGCTCCCTTCTGCCCCATCGAAGACCCCAGTGAACCAGACCTATTTCTGAACCTCTAGACTATCCTTATTGCCTGTTCCCTGCTTGATACCACGTTCTTGGATATATCTGTTTCATGTATTATTGTTTATTCATTGCTTGCCCCATGTGCTGTTAAGTTCCCTTTTGTGTCCATTTTCACTCTTTTTCTCTTGTCTCGCATTCTCATCTCGCTATCCCTTATTTCTTCTGTAACTGCTCCCAGTTAGTTCTCCTTAACCTCCCTTCCCACTACTCCCTGCCATCCCTTCAAGTTACTTCAGCCTCCTTCTCTTGCATCTCCTCCTTCTCTAAGCTATTTCCTATTGTGCCCAGTCTCCTCCAGTGTCTAGATCTGATCTGTTGTTTAGTTCTTGTGTTTATTCTAAATAAACCCTTTTGTTACTCTGAACCTGCCTTTTTTCACTGCATCCTGGGCTCACAACCCCAACTGTGATACCAATCACAGTCTACACTAGACATGTGCATTCGTTTTAGTACTAAAACGATTTAGTCCGAATTTTGGGATAATTTAGTTTTAGTATGACTCAAGAGAAACGAAACTGCTCAGTACAAAAAACGAAAGAAACTAAAATAAAATGCACTACATTTTAGTTTCAGTCCTTTTTGTGATATTACATTGATGAGTGAAGGAGACCAGCAATGAAGATCGCAACATCGCAACATCCGAAGTTCTGCACCCTCCACATGCCAATGCAGTAGGATGTTCTATACAGAGAGTGGCATTAATTAATGCAGGAGTATGTTCTATACATTATACAGAGAGGGGTATTAATGCAGGAGGATGTTATATACATTATACAGAGAAAGGTATAAATTGAGGAGAATGTTCTATACAGAGAGGGACATTAATGCAGGAGGATGTTATCTACATTATACAAAGAGGGGTATTAATTAATGCAGGAGGATGTTCTAAACATTATACAGAGAGGAGCCTTTTTTTTTTAGCCCTTTAAATCCAGTGGCTGTGAGCGCTGAGATCGGCTGCTTGTTACATTATATCTCAGTACAATGAATCAGGCTCAGTTGTTACAGTAACTGACTGTAACAGCGCTCAGAGTTTCAGTAAAACAAGGAAATAATATTGTTCTAACCTCTTACATATAAAAATATTATTTACTAGTTGTACAGAAACTCTGAGCACTGTGATGAGCAGCAGTCAGTTACTGTAACAGCTTTGCCTGACACGGGGCAGTATTACAATGTTGGTGCTAACTTAACCTGTTGTAAACTGAAAACCTCCATAGGCTATAATGGCTCTGGGAAGGTTACAACAGCTCTGGTTAAGTTAGCACCAACTATGTAATATGGCCCACATTGTGCTGAGAGTGAGAGATACTGTAACAAGCAGCGATCTCAGCCCTCTGAGGAGCCACCACAACAATAGTAATTGTATCCACTGGTTTTCGGATGAACGAAATTAGTTTTCATACTAAAGAACTGAAAACGAATTTCTTTAGCAACTAAATAAATTGCATTTTAGTACTAATCCATTAGTTCAAAACGAAATTTTGTGCTGTGCACATGTCTAGTCTACACCTGACAAAACGTGATTTGAAGTCCTATTTTATTATACCTCCCAAATTTTTTAAAATTTTATTTTTCATTTTTTTATTATATTCATTACTCCAAAACTTTTCATGTTTGGAATCATTGGAAAGGCCATGATCATGGTTTTCCATTGATTCCATATATGTGCCTCTAGCTGCCACTTATCAGGAGATATGAATGTCCAAAACCATGTCTCTCTTTTTTTCTATGGTCAGCCGTTGAGGAGGGAGAGGGTTCCAAAAGACCCCCCTCCCTTTTCAGATTCCCCTTGCAGGATCCGGGGGTGCCTGAAAATGACGCCAACGAGACGGTTGAGGCCCATAAAACCATAGGTGCAATTTCGTGGCAAATCGGCTATTCAGAAAGCTGGCAAAGTGCCAGTAAAATATGGTGCAATTCGCCTCATATCGCTGCAATTTGATGACCTTCGGCAGCAGTGACATTACTGTAGAGACATAGTGGTTAATCTATGCAGAGAACGCCGAACAGAACCGAAAAGTTGGAGAAATGCCCAGATTTTTGGTGCTTTTGCTTGACTGGTTTAAACAGGCAAATCCCATACAGGGTTATTCAGAGAGCACCAAAATGTCATTTCTATCTCGTTCCACGCACTTCGGGGAGTCAAATTCGCAGACCGGTGAATTCAGCACCATGAACTGCAGCGAACGAGCCGCCGAATCGATCGGAAAAAACGCCCAAAAAAACCACTGAATCGATATGAAAAAAGCTGACGTCCCGCTGAACAGAGTGTCGACCAGCCGCTGAAAAAAGCTGAGATTCCGAACAAGTAAAAAAAAAGATAATCAAGGGGAAAAAAATTGCCTAAAAAAATGAGAATTTTTGCAACTGAAAAGAGTAAATGGTTAAATAAATATTTAAAAACAGGGAATTTACATTGAAACCTATGGCATTCGCCTGATTAAACCTGCAGAATGAAATCACCAAAAATCAGGGCATTTCACTGACATTTCTCTGTTGTTCGGCGTTCTCAGAATAGATTAACCATTGCTTCTCTATTGGGATTTCACTGCCGCCAAAGATCACTATATTTCAATGGCCATTCGCCAATATTTATATATGGCCAGCTTTTTGAATAGCCGAATGGCCACGAAATTGCACCATATGGGGAAGTTCACTGTTTCAGTGCAATATCGGGGCCAGTTTGACTCGCTTTGAATAACTCCTATAGGTTTCAATGTAAAAGAAAAAATTATTTAAAGTTTTTATACATTTTTATTCAATTGTTTATCTTTTTCATTTGCAGCAAAAGGTCTTTTTTATTAATCTATTTAAATTTTTTTAACATTTTTCTGGATTTTTTTTCAAGGAAACTTTTGAATCAGATTTTTTTATATGGCGTTTTTTTTATTCTGTACCAGACCTCTCTATTATTATTCATATGACCTTGTTTATTATTTCCATGCATTTTTTTTTGTTTTAAATGCCTTTGAAAAATTGTGTATTTTTATTTAAATTTTTCTACCCCAGTTCTGCGGCTGATCGGCTTTTTTTGCAGCAATGGGTGGCTTATCGACGGCGTTTTTCAGATCGTCAGTTACGTTAGGCGCTCTATCATCGGCTTTCAGCGGATCGTCGTCGGATTGAAGGGCACACTTTGGGGACTCAGTGGTGAGTGTTGCATGAGTGGAGAATTGAGCTTGCCAAAAGGCACCGAACAAGAGATCACCTGTCAGGGGGTGCCCGGCATGAGCCAAAGTGGGCCCTCTATACTGAATTTTCAGCCCTTGAGGCAGGTTTGCTGCTGGCTGCATAGACAGACCACAGCACAGATACAAGACAAGAGAATAACAGAACAACTGGAACAACAGAAAGGGCAGGAGAACAAGGGGAAAACAGAACACTAAAAGGGAACCTTAATTCTGGAATAAGGTCCTTGCAATGGCCTTCTATCTAGGGAAGGGAACCTCACAAGAATACACAGAACAAGAGAACAAGAATGGTGAGGGTTCAACAGTATACAGCAACACAATTCACTCACACCCAGCAGCACACACAAGGAAACCCTGATCTGGGATAAGGTCCTTACAATGGCCTTCTACACTAATGAAAATAATGCTGCTGTGTGATACACTAGACAGGATACAGGGCATAAGGAATAAGTAACACAGAACAGTAAACAGGGATTACCAAGATAGTAGTCAGAATACAAAGCCAAGATCATACACCGGAGCTGGAAGTCATACCAGCCAGGGATCAGGAACCAAAGAGGGTAGTCAGACATACAGAGTTTGGTACACAGAACAGCAATGAATAGAATACAGGGATACACAGAAGAATTGTCAGAACCAGGCAAAGATCATACACAGGAAATACCAGGACATAGATCACAGGAAGCATTAACCCTCAGGAGCAAGAACCTCAGGAACAGACACCGATGCAAGAGCCACGATCAAATGCACTGCTTGCATATTTATGGGAACAGGGCAGACCATGTGACCTCAGGCCAGGCCAGCTACAGGGGAATCCAGAAGCAGAATAGCGTGGAATGGCTTGCCCTTACAAAGCAAGAGCTGGCCTATATCGCTCACACCACCAGGGGGCAGGGCTGGAATCTGGAAATGTGACAGAACTGAAATGTTGGTGCTCTCTTCATAACCCCCATAGTGGCATAATAAGTATAGTGTCAAATATGTGTGACTAATATAAAACAATACTTATTGCAATGCTCATTCTTGTACTGGATCCTCAATCTGTCCAGTATCCACAAGGGATAAAAGGACTGTTATATAGTCACTGGACACAAGTATCAGTGCTTTGGTTTCTGCTTTATTGTGCAGCCATTGCAGGGTATAATAAGAACAAATACAATATAAACAACTACTCCTGGATGCCCAACTTCACAGAACTCCCCCTTTTATTTCTCTAGCTGACCGAGCAAGGCACAGGATTAGTGCTGAAACACGTCTCAGCTTACCCCCATATTTATATCCTCATTTTTTATATACATAAATATGTTTTAACTCCAATAAAACATTTTAAATTCCACCGAGGTCTCTCTGCCTTTATTACCCCAACCTATCTGGAGACCCAGCAGGAGAAAAAATATGGTGTAAGGCCTACCCAGCCTCAACCCCCAACCACCTTGCTCCAGCAGGAGGAACACCATTTGGTGAGAGGTCAGGTGCTCACCCACTGAGTAGCGCCACTGCTGAGAAGTTGAGTCTGGAAGAAGAAGGCTCCAGGATTGGTGAGTGAGACTGATTTGAGTTATAAAATTCTATCATCTCATGTGGTATTATGCTATGAGAGCGCCGTCTCCCACTGTCATCTTGTTCGCGGTACCTGCGCACCACAAAAGAAGGGACATGTCACCCTCTATTTGACGAGAGGCTTTTCTATCCAGAGCCAGGATTGTTTAGGCTCTGGAATTTGTAAATGTGTCCTTTTAAATTTATTCTGAAAGATATTTTTTTAATTCTCTGTATACATACAGTTGTGTTCAAAATTATTCAACCCCCACTGAAATTGAGTGTTTTGGCCAGTTTGACATTGATTTTGATCATTCATTCATCTTGCTTACAATTAAATCAAAGAGGCACGTGTAGGTCAGACAAATATAACATAACATTTATAATGAAATAACCACAAATGTCTTTTCTGTGCTCACATCATTATCAGTTTTATTCAACCCCCAAGTGACATTCAATCTTAGTACTTAGTACAACATCCTTTTACAGTTATAACAGCTTTTAAACGTGAAGCATAGCTTGACACAAGTGTCTTGCAGCGATCTACGGGTATCTTCGCCCATTCGTCATGGGCAAAAGCCTCCAGTTCAGTCACATTCTTAGGCTTGCGCACTGCAACTGCTTTCTTTAAGTCCCACCAGAGGTTCTCAATTGGATTTAAGTCAGATGACTGCGATGGCCACTCCAAAATGTTCCAGCCTTTAATCTGCAACCATGCTCTAGTGGACTTGGAGGTATGCTTGGGATCATTGTCCTGTTGAAAGGTCCAACGTCTCCCAAGCCTCAGGTTTGTGACGGACTGCATCACATTGTCATCCAATATCTCCTGGTACTGAAGAGAATTCATGGTACCTTGCACACGCTGAAGCTTCCCTGTAACTGCAGAAGCATAACAGCCGTAAAGCATGATTGACCACCTGCCATGCTTCACAGTAGGCAAGGTGTTCTTTTCTTCATAGGCCTTGTTCTTCATCCTCCAAACATAGCGTTGATCCATGGGCCCAAACAGTTCTAATTTTGTTTCATCAGTCCACAGAACACTATCCCAAAACTTCTGTGGTTTGTCCACATGACTTTTGGCATACTGCAGTCGACTCTTCTTATTCTTTGGAGACAGCAAGGGGGTGCGCCTGGGAGTTCTGGCATGGAGGCCTTCATTACGCAGTGTGCGCCGTATTGTCTGAGCTGAAACTTCAGTACCCACATCTGACAAATCTTTTCTCAGTTCCTCAGCAGTCACACGGGGACTTTTCTCCACTCTACGCTTCAGGTAGCGCACAGCAGTCGAAGTCAGCATCTTCTTTCTGCCACGACCAGGTAGCGTTTCAACAGTGCCCTTTGCCTTGAATTTGCAAATGATGCTTCCTATGGTCTCTCTTGGTATGTTTAACATCTTTGCAATCTTCTTATAGCCATTGCCCTTCCTGTGAAGAGTAATCACCTCTTCTCTTGTCTTCCTGGACCATTCTCTTGACTTTACCATGTTTGTAACCACACCAGTAAATGTCTAGAAGGAGCTGAGTATCACAGTCATTTTAAAGCTGCCTAATTGGTGCTTATTATGCTTTATTGCTGCTCCGTGACATCCACAGGTGTTTTCAATACCTGATTGAAAACACTTGAATGAACCTCTGTTCTTCAGAGTGGTAGTCTTTAAGGGGTTGAATAATTGTGTCAATGAAGAATTCACAAAAGAAACATTTACTACTGTATTACAAAACCAATTGATGTCATTTTAGTTGCATATGGTTCTTTAAAAAGTCCTTGTAGGATTTCATTCTGAATACAATTACAAATGTACACTAAATTCCCTAAAACCCTTTACAGCATTGGGGGTTGAATAATTTTGAACACAACTGTATATTTCTATAATCTTGTAAATTTTGATAGCTAAATATATAAAGGCCCTGGTTGTCTGGAAAATTTGAAATTTTCCCATTCGTGATAATGCTGATCTGAGTCTGTTTTTTTCTCTAGTTTCCTGTTTTTTTTACCAAGGAGGGCAGATTTTATATTCAGCCCTACTTCCTCTTGAAACTAGCCAAGGAAGGGATGGGATCCAGATGTTCATTGTTCACATTTCCTATGTAAATATGTAACTTCCTGGGCAAAACTAGGAAATGCCTGCAAGTCTACGTAACTGCCCAGAGTAAAGAAAGACATGTTATTTTCATGTCAAAATGTTTGACAGATATGATATGGGCTGCAACGTTTTTTTTGTAACTGTCTGACGTGTTAAATGTTTATTGGCTCGTAATCAATAATTCTGTGGCACTCCCACTGTAACAAAACTGAGTGTCTTGCTTGCAAACTGCCAGAATAAGAATTTTCCAAGACAGAAATTTGTGTCTGTTCTTTATTCTCACTCGAGTTAAGTTTCCTGTATGATCACTAAGCTGAATGACAAAGCAACACATCTCCTTCATCATCAGAGCTTGGCCAGTCCTGTTGATGCTCTTGCAGAATACATTTCAATTTGGTATCAGAAGTGCGTATTTGACGAATCAAGTTGTCTGGGTGAGCATGGGTTTAAATATTTATTTTATTAATATTTAATGAACCTATTATTCATCGTAGATAACTTGCTTGTTCAAATTTTCGAACTCGCATTATTCGATTTGATAGTGCAAGAACTTCTTTTGGTATTTGAATGATATGAATGATTTGAGTGATGGTGAAAAATTGTTTTTTTTTCAATTGGCCGGGTATTGTATAGTGATCCTTTCCTATGTTGATGTCCCTTGATTAAGCAATCGTTTGATGTCCCAGAAGTGCGACTCACGTGAATTTTGTGTTGTAAAGAATATTATAGTGTAAAGATTAATACCTTTAAGTTCCCTGGAATTGGGTCCCTATTTACCTGACCACTTGTTATTTCCTATTTGTGCGTGTTTTTCTTTGATAGTGTAGTTAAAAAGATTTTTAAATAGAATGGAGATTGTTGTTTTGTGATTGGCTCAGTGAGAATAATGGAAACTGCGCATTTTTGCGAACCTTTCCATGTAACCCTTTTAATTGTGCTGGCCCTTCTCCTTCCCTCCTCCACTGTGCCTTTTCTTTGCGATATGGGTGCCCAAAAATCCTCCCATGTAGACGCAAAAACAACAGGCAAACTAGATAAACACTTCAATAAGAAGTTAATGCCCCAAAATGGCCCTGCTGAAACACCCGCCGATTTTGTGCAACATGTTGCTGGCGGATATTTGACCAAACCATTTGTAGATTGTCTTGCTGGTTGGACTACAGCCATGCATTATTCTGATCCATAACCAAATTCAGGAAGCTTCTCTTCCCATCATATGTCCATGATAACAGGCTTATGCCTTGGCGACCAAAAAGCCTACCCATATTTTCAACCTGACCCAAATTGGGATAAGAAATATATGAAAGAATGTGGAAAAGTGTGGATTCATTTGTCCACTTCATATAACCCAATTTCTCAAACTCCTAAAGATGTATCTTGGTCCATAGATAGTCCCCCACCTTACAATTCCTCTCCTCCTGCTATATATTAAGGGTTCTCCTAGTCCCCGAATTTCGCTGACCGCTACAGCACAATATCTTAAATGGGTGACACGAGGGATGCAATTAACTCAGGAAGATTACAAGTTGATCATTAACCTCCTTGGCGGTCTAATTTTTTAAAAAAATTGTGTCTAAAAGCGTCTCAATTTTTTTTAAAGGAAACGTGTTTTTGTACATAGTCTGTAATAATTAGGAATCACGCACTGAAATCCGTGCAATCAAGAGTTCTTACTGGTAAAATCCTTTATAATTACATAAAAAAATAAAAAATAGTAAATACACTGAGTCCGATAAAGTTTGAAACACTAAATAATAATTTAATATCCTAAAAATAATTATCCAAAATAATGCAAATAAATGATATTCAATAAAATAAAAAACACTGCAATCGGTCTGAAAACAAGGGTAAGAGGATGTATGGTCTATTTCTTATTCTGTAGTGCCACCCAGTGGCCGTTCATAAACATTGCACTTTGGATTACAGTATTTTATGAATTGTTTATAAGTTTGCTGATGGTTCCCACCCACCCTGCACCATGTGACTCGCAGGGAGCGTTCCAGGAAACAGCTGGCCGCGATCACACTGCGGGGGACAGTGAGGGAGCCAGGAGGAGGTGAGTAAACATCCAGCCTAAGTGTGGCTCGGGGTTACCGTTTACGGTAGGGAAATTTAACCCCGAGTCACACTCGGGAATACCGCCAGGGAGGTTAACGATGTCATGGAATATGCTGATGACACTGGTTTTGATTGGACTTGTGTTCTCTCACTCCAACCCCCCCATGCTCCTCTAATGGGTGCCCCTATTACACCCCAAAATTTGCCTTTACAAACTTCGGTCCAGATTGATGATATGTGGACAGAAGTTTGTGATGAATGGACTCGCAATTATGGAGCTCGACGTTCCATGGTTGCAGCCATCGCATGCAAACAAAATGCCAAAGAATCTGTCACCGAATTCATCCACCGGTTCCATAAGGACTGGAAGGAGGATGCCGGTATGACATTAGATGGAGATATGGGTCTCATCTACACCCAAACTCTCAATGGTAATCTCAGAGATGATACTCAGAGAATTGCTAAACAAGTTATAGATAACGGCCAACTGTTGTTCCTATTGATCTTAATAATAGGCTCCTTGTTAAAGATTCTGCTGGTTGCTTTGACCTGCAGCATTCTAAATATATGCTAGCTGCTTTTAACGGTCCTTCAGGTCCTAGAGGTCCCCCAGGTAATACTGGCCCTCGCCCTAAACGGACTTATTATCATCCTCAACACCCCACATGTACCCCAGGTACTTGTTTCATTTGTGGTGATTCAACTCACTGGCGTAATGAATGCCCTCATAATCCCAGGAACATTGGCAATACTGCTATGAACCCCCAGCCACGTTCTCCAACAAGCAATGTTGTTACCTCCCCTAACAATGCCTGTGATCCACCTCGTCATAACATTGACTGGCAAAACCAATCAAATGAATGATGTGGCCCAGAGGCATGCTCCATCTCATGTGTTCAGGTTTCAGAAACAGTTGACCATTTACCCCTAGTGATCCTTACTTTAGAGGGTCATGACACACCATTTCTCATGGATACTGGTGCTACCAATTCTATGCTGACAATAGAGTGGTGCTTGTGGTCAATTAAACCTGCAGAGACTCCATCTTTGGGGATTACTGGAGTACTAACAGAAACTTTTGTCACCCCACCCATTGCTTTTTTTTCCTGCTTCTTCCCCTGCCTCTGTGTTTCATTCATTTCATGTTCTCCCTACCTGTCCTGTTAATTTGCTAGGCAGAGATTTGCTTTCTTTGCTTGCTGTGTCTATCTCCTTGCATGCCATCTGGAGCTTTACATGTTGATTCACCATTCTTTTCCCTTGAAGCTGCTCCCAGCACTGTCCTGTCCCCTCCTTCTCCTCACTTCCCTCTTCCTCCCCCTCCCTCTTTCCCCCTCACTCTGCTTTCCTTTCAGTACCTGATCTCGAATTGTGTGTACATCCGGATGTATGGGCAATTGACGATTATGATGTTGGTTCTATTTCTTGTACACCTTATTCTGCTAATATGAAAGCAGCTGCTTCTCCTGTCTATCACAAGTAATATAATCTGTCACCTGCTAAAATTGAAGGAATACGTGAATTCATTCACCGCTTTCTTGCTTCTGGCATTCTTCGGCCCATTGTAAGTTCCTACAACACTCCCGTAAATCCTGTGCCTAAAGGAGATGGATATCGCTTTACCCAGGATTTCCGGTCTCTCAATGAAATCATAATTCAAATTTCTCCAATTGTACCTGACCTCCCAACCCTTCTCACCTCCATACCCCCAGACTCTACACATTTTACAGTCATAGACCTAAAAAATGCCTTTTTTTCTGTCCCACTACATCCAGATACACAACCCCTTTTGGCTTATACTTTTGAAGGCTCTCAGTTTTCCTAGTCAGTTCTCCCTCAGAGATTTATTGATAGTCCCCCAGTTTTCTCCCGGGCCCTTCGTGAGACTCTGAGTTACAGTCCGCCAGAAGGCTCCACCTTACTACAGTATGTGGATGACCTCCTCCTTTGTAGCCCTAGCCAAGCTGCATTTCACACTGACTCTGTTCCTCTCCTCAACCACCTACACTCAGAAGGCCACAAAGTGTCCAGAAAAAAGATGCAATTTTGCTCCACCTCTGTCGAATATTAGGGGTTCATTCTCACTCAGGGATCTCAAGTCCTCTCACTGTCCCGCATTCAGAGCCTGCTCCAGCTCAAGCGTCCTGCCTCCAAAACAGACATGTTGTCCTTTCTAGGGATGGTGAATTTTTGCCACCACTGGATACCAGACTGTTCCTATTATGACTCTGTTCTTCGTGCGTCTGCTGCTCGCACAGCTCTGGACCAAATTGTTTGGTCTCGGACATGGTGTCTGCCTTTCATACGTTAAAGGAACTGTTGGCTACTGCACCAGCACTGAGGCAACCAAACTATAAACTGCCTTTCCACCTCTACTGTAGGGAGGATGGGTGCACAATGGTGGCTGTTCTTGAACAGGTCCACGGGGGTCGCTGCATTCAACTGCATTTTTGTCAAAAGTCCTGCCACCTGTTGTCCAGGGAATGCCCAATTGTCTCTGCTCCTTGACTGCCTGTGCCATGGCTGTGGAAATAGTTCAGTCCTTAACCCTAGGTACTGACACTATTCTCCATACCCAACACAATGTCTTGCTTGTACTTTGTAATCTCTATACCCAGCACATTTCTTCCCAACGTTTGTCTGGTTATGAAACTGTACTTACTTCCACCTCCAATTTGTCTGTCAAATACTCTTCTGTCACTTCTGGTCTCTCTGCTGTCCTTAGCGCCCTTCTGCGCTTATGCGAAGGCCATGAGGAGCCTCACAAATTACATGACTGTCTTCCTCTCATTCAACTAACGACCTCTCCTAGATCTGATCTTTCTGACACTCCTCTAGAAGGTCCTGATGTTCGTCATATCTTTATTGATGGCTCCTGTTCTCATCCATCGGATTTCCAGTATCTGACTGACTCTGCTGTGGTTGAATTGCCTGACATTGTGCATGAATCTGCTTCTTTTCCTTCAAATTCTTCTCAAGCTGCAGACCTTTTTGCTATAACAGGTGCATGCAAACTTTTTATAGATCTCCCGGTCACTATTTATACTGACTCTCGGTATGCATTTGGCGTTGTGCATGATTTTGGTGCTCTCTGGCACCGCCATGGTTTTACTACTGCTGTTGATGGTTGTCCTATTTCTCATTCTGATCTGATTTCTGATCTCCTGTCTGATATTCTATTGCCTTCTAGTCTTGCTGTTGTCAAATGCAAAGGTCATGACCCTGTTGACGCTTTTATTTCTCGTGGCAATCACTTTGCTGACGCTACGTCTAAAGCTGCTGCTATTTCATCCCCTACCATTTTTCTTGTTCCTCACCCTCCAATTGTCACCTGCTACCTTTCTCCCTTTCTGCTACCCCAGAAATGGATGCTTAAAGAACTCCAGGCAGGTGCTACTGAAGCTGACGTTTTTCATTGGGCCTCAGAAGGCCTTGTGAAGTCTCAAGAAATTCTGTCAGATGTTAGAATTTATGAGAAAGGAGGGAGAGTGGGCTTACAAGCTGCAGCAGCCCCCCTCTTTATTTTTTCTTTTCATGGTCCTGGTCACAGATCTCCCAAATTCACATACAGCGAAATGGCTAAACATTTTTCTGTTTGTAATCTTAAGGCTATGATTAATTCCCAACTTTCTCGTTGCCTTATATGCACCAGAAATAATACGCAGGGCCCAAAAATTAAAACTCAACACTTACCGCCCGCTAATGGCCCATTCCAGGAACTTCAGATTAATTTCACACACATGCCCACTGCAAAAGGTAACCTGAAATACCTTCTGGTATTTAGTTGACAAGTTTTCTAGATGGCCTGAAGCCTTCCCTACTTCAAGAGAAAATGCCAGAACTGTTGCCAAAATTCTTTGTAAAGAATTAATACCCAGATATGGCTGCCCCATATCTATGGATTCAGCTAATGGTCCTGCCTTTACCTCCAAGGTCACACAAGAATTGGTAAAATTAATGGCCATTCACAGACACCCACATCTCATCTGATCGCCTGCATACTTTTGCTGGTAGGACATTATCACCCATCATCCACAGACACCCACATCTCATCTGATCGCTTGCATACTTTTGCTGGTAGGACATTATCACCCATCATCCACAGACACCCACATCTCATCTGATCGCCTGCATACTTTTGCTGGTAGGACATTATCACCCATCATCCACAGACACCCACATCTCATCTGATCGCCTGCATACTTTTGCTGGTAGGACATTATCACCCATCATCCACAGACACCCACATCTCATCTGATCGCCTGCATACTTTTGCTGGTAAGACATTATCACCCATTATTCAGACACCCACATCTCATCTGATCATCTGATCGCCTGCATATTGGTATTTTCTATTTTTTATTTATATTTATTTTTGTTTTTCTCCACCATGTGCTTTGCTAATTAGCATGTGAATCTCCTGCCCTATTGACACAGCCCATTCAGCTTCAGGTGTTGACCTTTCAGGTGTTGACGTTTTAACTGCCTGAATGCAATCAGCCCGCCCTATATAACTACTATACCAGGCTCCATTGAGCCAGGCTCTAAGTGTCATTTGCAAGTGGCATTCTTAAGTGGACATCCAGAGTTGATTCCTGGAGTTCAGTGGCATTTTTAAGTGGACATCCAGAGTTGATTCCTGGAGTTCAGTGGCATTTTTAAGTGGACATCCAGAGTTGATTCCTGGAGTTCAGTGGCATTTTTAAGTGGACATCCAGAGTTGATTCCTGGAGTTGCGGGACTGGAGGAAGGAACTGCAAGGCCCACTTCCTACTCCGGTAAACTCACGTCTATATCATGCTTTCTCTCACGCTTCTACTCTTTACTTCTACCTTTCTCCTTAAATGGAACTCCTGCCCCTCTACCACCGACCCCTACACTATCTGCATCTCTCCCTCCCTCCTCTCGTCCCACATGATGGCCTCGCATGAGCTCCTTTGTTTCCTCAGAACATGGTCTCCCTCTAACTCTCGCGCTGCCAATCACTCCCACTCCCACAAATCCCATTCCCACCTTCTCTTTCTCACCCTCCTGCTGCTACTCTCTTCAGGTGACATATCCCCTAACCCTGGCCCCACAACACATCCAATACTTCCCTCTCATCCTATCTCCATCGCACATAAATCCCCTCCCTGCAAGCCCAGCAACCTCATTCCCATAATCCCTCAGCGCCTGTCCTCTTTCTCCTGCGCCCTCTGGAACGCTCGCTCTGTGTGCAACAAACTCACAGCCATCCATGACCTCTTCCTTTCAAACTCCTTCAACCTCCTAGCTTTAACTGAAACCTGGCTAACTCCCTCTGACACGGCCTCCGTTGCTGCTCTCTCACATGGCGGTCTACACTTGAGCCATACCCCCAGACCGGGTGAGAGAAATGGTGGCGGGGTCGGAATCCTGCTCTCTCCCACCTGCACATACCAGCATCTCCCTCCACCCCATCCCTCTCCTTCTCCTCCTTCGAGGCACACTGCATCCGCCTGTTCTCTCCTCTGGCCCTCAGGGTGGCAGTCATCTACCGCCCACCGGGACCAACCTCCCAGTTCTTTGACCACTTTGCTACCTGGCTCTCTCACTTTCTGTCTTCTAATCTTCCATGCCTAATTCTCGGGGACTTCAACATTCCCATTGACGATCCTTCCGCCCCTGCTGCCTCCAAACTTCTTTCACTCACGTCCTCCCTTGGACTCACACAATCCTCCCTCCTCCCTACCCACCGCGATGGTCACGTTATTGACCTGGTCTTTTCCAACCTCTGCTCCATTTCTGAGTTCAAATGTCGCCCTTTCCCCATCTCTGACCACCACCTTCTCTCTTTCAACCTATCTGGACTTCCTAAACACCCTGCTCCCCCACCCCGCACACACACTCGCAGAAATCTACATGCTGTGGACCCCCATCAATTCTCCAACCTACTTCACCACCTCCCTCATACCTCATCCTTCACCTGCCCTGATGCTGCCACTAATCACTACAACACTACGCTTATCTCTGCTCTAGACACTCTTGCTCCTCTTCGACTCTGTAAGGCCCCACGCCGCCAGCTTCAGCCCTGGCACACCCTCCAGACTCGCTACCTGCAAAGATGCTCCCGCACCGCAGAGCGTGCCTGGAGGAAATCCCGCTCTGAAGCTGATTTTGTTCACTTCAAGTTTATTCTCCGGTCATACACCTCTGCCCTCCACTTGGCCAAACAATCCTTCTTCTCATCTCTTATATCTACACTGTCCTCCAACCCTAAACGGCTCTGGTCCACCTTCAACACCCTCCTCTACCTACCTGCACCTCCCCCCTCAGCTGCCTTCAGCACTCAAGACCTGGCAGACTACTTCCTCAGTAAAACTTTAACTATCAGAAGCAACATCCCAACACAAGATAGTTATCTGCCACCTCCACTCCCACAGGTCCCATCTGCCACCCTCTGCCGCTTCCTCCCAGCCACTGAGGAGGAAGTCAATTCCTTATTGTCCTCCTCACATCTCACCACGTGCTCGCTCGACCCCATTCCCTCACATCTAATTCCTCCCCTCTCCTCCTCCCTCACCCCTGCTCTCACACACATCTTCAACCTATCTCTCTCCACTGGCTCCTTTCCATCCGCCTTCAAACACGCGCTAGTTACCCCTTTACTAAAGAAACCATCCCTAGATCCCAACTCTCCATCCAACTACCGTCCTGTATCCCTGCTTCCCTTTACCTCGAAGCTCTTAGAAAAACTAGTCTTCAACCGCCTCTCCATCTTCCTGTCCTCCAATTCCCTACTTGACCCCCTGCAATCTGGCTTCCGTCCCCTACACTCAACTGAAACTGCCCTCACCAAAGTCACCAACGACCTCCTAACTGCTAAAAACCATGGCCACTATTCTATTCTCATCCTGCTTGACCTCTCGGCTGCATTTGACACTGTTGACCACCCCCTCCTTCTACAGACCCTCAACTCTCTGGGTCTCGGGGACACTGCACTTGCTTGGGTTGACTCCTATTTATCCAACAGGTCCTTCTGTGTGTCCTTTGCTGGTAACTCCTCCTCTTCATTGCCTCTATCTGTTGGTGTACCTCAAGGCTCTGTCCTTGGTCCACTGCTCTTTTCCATCTACACCTCCTCCCTGGGCAAAATCATCAACAGCTTTGGCTTTAATTACCACCTCTACGCTGATGACACTCAGATCTACCTCTCTACCCCTGATCTCTCTCCCCCTGTCCTTTCAAAAGTCAGTGACTGTTTATCTGGCATCTCCTCCTGGATGGCCTCCCACCACCTAAAGATCAACATGTCAAAGACTGAGTTCCTACTTATTCCTCCCTCTAATGCCGCCCCACCTCCTGACTTCTCTATCACAGTGGAGGGTATCACCATCTCCCCATCAAACCAAGTTCGCTGTCTTGGAGTTACACTTGACTCTGCTCTTTCCTTCATCCCCCACATCAAGTCTCTTTCCTCCTCCTGCCGATACCAACTGCGTAATATTTCCAGAATTCGGCCATTTCTTACCGCTGTCGCCACAAAACAACTCATACACGCCCTGGTAATCTCCCGACTCGACTATTGCAATAATCGCTTATCTGGCCTCCCTCTGTCCCACCTCTCCCCCCTACAATCCATCCTGAACACCTCCGCCAGGCTAATTCACCTCACCCGCCGCTCTGTCTCTGCCGCTCCCCTCTGCGAGTCCCTTCACTGGCTCCCCATCCACTGCAGAATTAAGTTCAAAATCCTTATCCTTACCTACAAAACCCTCACTAACTCAGCTCCCCACTACCTGTCCTCACTAATCACCAAATACACCCCAGCCCGCTCCCTAAGGTCAAACAGTGACCTGCGCCTAGCTTTTCCCCGCATCACCTCTTCCCATGATAGACTGCAGGATTTCTCATGCGCAGCCCCCACTCTCTGGAACGCTCTCCCTCGTACTGTCAGACTTTCCCCTAACTTATCTTCCTTCAAACGCTCCCTGAAAACATTCCTATTTAGGGAAGCCTACCACCCAACTCACTGACGCAACCATCAATCACTCTCACCTTACAGTCCTCTCCTCCTGTTTCCAACCCCAACACTCCCAGATTGTGAGTTCCTACGGGAATAGGGCCCTCATCTCCTCCTGTACTGTTTGTCAATGTTGTTCAATGTATTGTAACCTGTCTATACTGTGCTTATTGTACAGCGCTGCGGAATATGCTGGCGCTTTATAAATAAAGAATAATTAATAATAATAATAATAATAATAATAATAATAATGGAAGTTCCACTTCCATACCATGCGGGCAGTTCTGGAATTGTTGAGAGACAAAATAGAACGGTGAAAGACAAGCTTAGAAAAGCTACTGAGGGTACCTTCAAGAACTGGCCAGATTACCTTCTAGCCATTCATGCAGAAATAAGAATGACCCCCTATTCTGTCACTGGTCTCTCCCCCTTTGAAGTTCTCATGGGAAGGCAGTTTCCTACCCCATGGATTCCTAAGCAAGGTCCCCTGGTCATGTTACCAGGTGATCTGGATGAATTAAGGGAAGCATATGTTACTCAGTTGCTTAAAACATTGCATGATTTCCATAGAACGGACTCCTGCTCTTTTCCGCCTTTCTCCACAGATCCTACTCACCGTTTCGTTACAGGAGATCGAGTGCTCGTGAAGGCCCTGCTTTGTCACAAAACCATTGATCCACCATATGGAGAACCGACTACCATCCTTGCTGTGACCAGAACGGCCGTGCTGACTGATGAATCACCTTCCTGGATCCATGCATCAAGGATAAAGAAAACACCAATCATCCCTGATGACTTTATTCTTGATCCACCTGTGACCTCAACCCCGGACGGGGAATCACTAACTCCTGCTTCTAGATGACCACAGGTCCGTGGAGGGCAACCTGCAGCTATACGAGTGCTTGCGTCTGACTCCAGCTGGTAACCTCCTCCTGTGGCAGTATCCCGCTGAAGAATCTGGAGTGTGGGCCTCAGCATTTGTAAGCCCCTGCTAAACTGTTGGCTGTTTTCCCAGTTGAAGAATAGTTTCCCCCAATTTATTTTTTATGCCTATTAACTTTCCTATTTGACCTGAAGAGTAGTACCTTTTTTCCTCCCTCATTTACACAAACTGTCCATTTTTTGATGAACTTTTCCTTTTTCACATACTGTATTAACTCTGATTTTACACTTGCAGTGTCTATTGCTAGAACTACTACCAAGATGTTTTGCTCTTTTTCCAAGAACTGTTTTATTTTTGTTGGTTCACTTTTAAATCATCGTGATCTACCTCATTATACTTACTGGTAGTTCGTGTTACTATCAAGTTTTTTTGGGAAGATATTGTAGGTCCCCACAATATCTCCTTTGCTCGTCCTCCAGTTTTTAATATGCGTTTGAAAAGAGACTTGCATCGACCTAATAACTATGCACATGCTGCTCAGACTATATATGAACTTTCAGGTTTCAACAAGTCCTACTGGATATGTATGGCCAAACCGACTAGTTCTAAATATGGTATACCATATGAGAGAGTTGCTTTGAATCTTAGTCTTTTTGATGATGATTTGTTTTCACTGCCTACTTTTTCTAAAACTACTAACAATCCAGGTGCCACTTGTATCCGTGCTCCCCTTCTACAGGAACATTGTGGTACTGCAGTGATATGAATGAGATTTAACATTACTGGTAAAATGCCTTTACCAGAACCTAACAGAAAGGAACCTCCTTGTCAGGTTATAATGGATCATATGTATGTCCCCAATAATTCTGAGATGAATCTACAAGCCACCTTTCGTGTCTCCTTTCTTTACGGTAATAGTTCTTCTTCCTGGTTCAGCACCCCTTGGCACTCCAAGTTAGTGTCCTCCCCCTTTGTTCTAACCCAGGTATACCAGATAAATGTGTAAGTTTATGGCAATGGATGGATAAAACCTTCCCTGTAAGTGTTGGCAACGCCAAATATGCTGATTTCATGTTTGGATGTATTAATGCATCCCAAATTAATGCTACCCATGTTTTGTTTAAAAATACAGTGTGGAAAGTAGCATCTTTTGGGAAACTTAAGCTGCATAATTCCAACAGTCCAAAAGATTGGACCTTGCAAGTGGAAGATGGCACATACTGATGATAATACTATGAAAATGGTTGTAACTTATTATATTAATGCTTATGCTACCTTGCCACTTAACCCCCCCCCCTTTTTATTGGTTATGTGGTAAATGGGCATATTCGGTAATACCTAGAACCTATGTTGGTGAATGTGTTTTGGGTCTTATTGGTCCATCCCATACTATTCACTCTTATGTTCCGTCTGGTATGCGCATTGACCTCTGTACAAAACACTGTACATCGCTCTCATCGTTCTTCTATATCTGTCAAAACCTCTGAGGCAGAACGATTTGGCGGGATCATACTACCAGCATATGGTGTTGCTCATTTGTATTCTAAAATGAACATTTTTGTAGACTTAGTTGATGACATGTTTAATCACACTACACATGCTCTAGCAGTTCTTTCTGCTGAGCAATGTCAAATTAGAGATGCAGTAATCCAGAATCGTATGGCCCTTGATTATTTGTTAATGAAGGAGGGTGGTGTATGTGGTCCTCTTAATTTGACCCATTGTTGTTTTCACATTGATGACATTTCAGGTGACGTTTCTCAGTATACACATGATATTGAGGAAATTCAAACCCAACTCAGGAAAGTATCAAGTCCCTTAGATGGATTCGATTGGACCTTTGGCCTTAGTTCTATTTTTGGTAGCCTAGGTTCAACTATTTTACATGGTTTAATGTATCTCGTTATGATTATTGTTATTACCATTTTTTACAAATTGATGCTGTGCCTTGAGAAATGTTGCATTTCTAAATCACCTATGATGCCAGCCTATCCTACACTTCCACCCCCACCTACCTTGATTCCTCTCCAACGTGCACCTCTTATGAGTAATTACTAACCTCTCTTTTTCTTTTTTTTCCTTTCTACGTATTGGAATGATTTATATGTATAACATGATGTTACTGTGACCCCAACTGTAATAGGTTCACTAGTCTAGTTTTATTTCTTAGTTAATGATCACGTGATATGTGATCAAAAGAAGGAATTGAAAGGTATTTTTTTTAGTTCTCTGTATACATATATTTCCATAATCTTGTAAATTTTGATACCTAAATATATATAGGCCCTGATTGTCTTGAAAATATAAAATTTGCCCATTCGTGATAATGCTGAGTCTGGTTTTTCTCTGGTTTCCCGTTTTTTACCAAGGAAGGCAGATTGTCTATTCGGCCCTACTTCCTCTTGAAACTAGCCAAGGAAGGGATGGGATACAGATGTTCATTGTTCACATTTCCTATGTAAATATGAAACTTCCTGGGCAAAACTAGGAAATGCCTGCAAGTCTACGTAACTGCCCAGAGTAAAGAAAGACATGTTATTTTCATGTCAAAATGTTTGACAGATGTGATATGGGCTGCAACGTTTTTTTGTAACTGTCTGACGTGTTAAATGTTTATTGGCTTGTAATCAATAATTCTGTGGCACTCCCTGTAACAAAACTGAGTGTCTTGCTTGCAAACTGCCAGGATAAGAATTTTCCAAGACACAAATTTGTGTCTGTTCTTTTATTCTCACTCGAGTTAAGTTTCCTGTATGATCGCTAAGCTGAATGACAAAGCAACACATCTCCTTCATCATCAGAGCTTGGCCAGTACTGTTAATACTCATGCAGAATACATTTCATATTCTAAACCATGATCACTCTACGTCTCTGCACTATCAGTTTCTCCTCTTGTTTCCCCTTTAAGTTGGGAGTTTCATACCTAAGAGGAGAAAGGATTCATCCCTACGTATGAGTTTCAGTTCTTTCATCCGTCTACAACTAAGCAGCTAAAGAACTTATATGCACGTGCACTTTTTCTCCACCTAGGAACCATTTTTTACTTATTAGGACGAATTTCTATTGGACTCAGTCCCCCCTCTCTCAGTTTTATATTTTTTGCACTTTATTTGAAGAATACAGGAACATCACCAATTTTATTTAGAAAATATATCACTTGTGGTATTTTATTCATCATTTTCTCCTGTTGTGTCATTATGAACTATACACCAGGCTGCTATTTTATCCACTAACCATATGAATTTATTATAAAGCATTTACATGCTTCTGTATACACTAGGTGATTTAAGGCTGTATTTCACTCCACTTTTATTGTGGCATCAGTACTGCATACTATTTTAGACTGGTCTTAGGTCTAACATTTGTCTCATAATTTCACATTATTAACATATGCGCACTGATGTTATATGTTCTCTAACTTACAGCCTGCATCATAAGAACTTCATTAATTAATTGATTGTGACAGACATAGCACATTGTATGCTTTTATCTGCTGTGTATTGCAAGCATTATTGTACCCATTGTACCCACCATCTCTGGTTACCTGATACTAGCCTAATTGTGCACCTCTGGGAGACCCCCCTCCTTGTCTGTATTATTTAGCACATTTTATGTTGAGGTTTTTGTGAATATCCCTGTAGGCAGCATACTTGAACACCCTATTAACATACATTAGCACCTCTGTAGACCTTCTCTTCCCACATTTCAGCATATCTTCTGACATGGTGGATGGCTAAACCGTTTACCAACCTATAAAAATAAAATCTAAATATTGTGTACCTTCCTCCTGGGCTCAGGATTAGGCTTCATTTCCCTCTGCACCCTGAACACAAGTCTGCCCTCTGAGGGATCCACACATCTCCTGTAAAGGACAGGGTAGTCCTAATTAGGCCTCAGCTGTTGGCTAACCCTATAGCGGAAAAGGGAGTCCTCCATCCACCTGATGATAAACCTACAGTTTACCACACTGCCCCTAATCACATTGTCAAAGGAGATACAAAAGGAAACCATAGTGCAATATTGTAATCAAGCTGATATCAGTGAAAGAAAGATAATTCAATTTTACTCACATCCTCTGGATCCCACAGGCTAAATGCTGCTATGTGGAGGCTGCTATTCTTTTTCTAAGCCATTAGGTTGAAGGAATCACTCAAAACATAAGAACTGCATGAAACTAGTGATGAGACAGACAGAGGGACATCCAACGCTATCTATGTATTTAGTGCTCTGAGACATGATTTATATCTTATCTTCGGGGTTATTATTTAATTCAGAATTTGTTGAAGTCTCTGTCTCTATTTACAGTTTTGAGGAGCAGTGGGGAGGTGGATTGAGCTCAGGTTACAGAATTTACCGCAGGGTCCCCGAAGTGCAGGGAAAAGCCACTAAATGGGTCTGAAAAATATTCAATAACCCGCTGATAAGATCTGAAAAATCAGATCGATTTGAAACGCTGCAAAAAGAACCGAACGTACCCGACGATCCACTGCAAAACCGCTGAACGCATTTGAAAAAAAGCCAACAATCCGCCAGAAAAAGCCGACAAGCTGAACAGAGGACAAAAAATAATAAATAAACAACACACACAGCCACTTTAAAACTGTTTGCAAAAAAACTACTGCATGAAAATGCCTGAAAATAAAATATAAGGTCATATGACTAATAATAAAAAGGTCTGTTGCAGAAAATGAAAAAAACTGCTATTTAAAAAAAATCCAGAAAAATGCCTATAAAAAAATCCTAAAAAATAAAGAGACTTTGCTGCAAATTAAAAGAATAAACTGTTTAATAGATATGCAATAATAACAGGAATATTTTTAACATTGAAACCTGTGGGACTCTCCTGATTAAACCTGCTAAATGAAACCACTGAACATCAGGACACTTTGATGACATTTCTCTGCTGTTCGCTGTCTGAATAGATTAACCAATGCTTCTCTATGGGGATTTCACTGTCGCTGAACAGGCACTGTATTTTGCTGGCAATTTTCCAATACTTGGTCAATTGAAAAGTTTTGAAGAGCTGATTAGCCCCGAAATTGTACCACACGAGGGAATTCACTGTTCGGTGCAATTTCGTGGCCAGTTCGGCTCTCTCTGAATAACCCCTATAGTAACTAAATTCTTTCACATCGCAAAGTAAAACGTAATTTACAGCATCATTATAAATCCCCTTACGTTGTACATTTGATCCTTGGTGGCTTCTCATTGAAGACGGCCTTTTGATAGACATATGCATAATGCATTGGTAGCAGCACTCCTATCATGATATCTCCAGGTTGTGTCATTCCATTGGGCTCCGTGATGGGCAGCCGGCATCGCTGGTCCTCAGAGGAAAATACCGGAATGAGGAGGAACACAATCAGCTGCCAGATTGTCCTATACATAGAAGACATGGTCGGTCTAAAAAGAGAGAAATGTGTGAAAATAGTATGGACTTAACTAATTTATCTTTTATAAAAAGGGACTTTTTTATCACAATCACAAAAATAAGATTAAGGCTATTATAGCAAGTGTGAATTAAAGCCGTCTGAAAGTCACTGTGCTCTTCATCAATAAATATGTCACTTTTTCTGTATGTTGGATTTTATATTCTTCTATAAAATAATGATGATTCCACTGGTTTGCTATGAATCTATGCTACTGACTCTGAGTATCTCCTGAATAGCCTGATATCATCTAGTCTCTATTACAAAGGTTTAAAATACACTTTCACATGAAATAAAAGGGTAAATTAACCCCTTCACTGCTTGAGCATTTCTCTAATTTTCTTCTTTACTGTAACATGGTCATGTGGTATCATTGGAAAGGCCATGCTCTGTCCTTTCTACTGATCACAACATGACCCTCTAAGCTGCCAAAGTGAGATATTGTGGTTCAAAGGAACCCTCTATCTCTCCTTAGAGTCAATGAGACTTTCCACAGTCCCTCAGCAGTGAAAGGGTTAAGAATGTAACATCTCCCATAATATAGAAAAGTACAGGGAAACCCCCAAATCTGTTGATGCTCAAACACCAGTGAGCCCTCAGATCTTTCTCGACCTTGAGATAAACCTCTTCAACATCGTGACCCAAGTCATTTTAAACCTATACAAAAAGTTCATCCACATCTTGTCCTACAGGTCGGTCATTCAAAACCTTGAGTAAGACCTGTCTGTGGGTTGAAATCTCACATTTTTGTGCAGCTATAAAAGGCATGTTGAGTTTCAGAAATTCTAGAGCAGTGTTTGTTTGCTTTGATACGTTTGGAATGTGGCAGATCCTGAGGTTAGTTGTACCATCGCTATAGCAGGAGCTCCCTCACAGCATTGTCGTTTTGTCTGCACAATGTGTTTAACACATAATTAAAGAGCAGGACAAACACAATGCCTCGTAGATCAGTAAGAGAGAAAGCTGAGGGTCGGATATGCCGTGTGACTTGTTGTGGGATCATACAGGTGCAGGGAAGATCCAGATTATAATTGTAAGAAAATGCATGAAATCTGATATGGGAAATTCTTAGTTTTTACAATCAGAATCTTCCCCTCCTTTTATCCCATTATTTCAGTGCTGCCACCTCTTCAGTTTGTGCTTGTTCATTGTAATTTGGCAGAAACAAAGGACTCACAGAAGCAGATTTATAGATTTAATGACGCTACCGCCGGACCTTTGCATTGCAGTATTTATTGTTGGTATCTGCCTGAAGCTATAATAAAATATAGCAGAATGCACATTTTCTGTCTTTTTTACTGTCATTTATCTTAAATGTCTTCATTTATGTTAAAATATGTGAAATTTAATTTTAAAATTTAAAAATGTGAATTTTTAAAAATAATTAACTACAGATTGATAGAATTAATAGACACGGAACAGACCATAAGAGAATACAATGAATCAGTCTGATCAGTAACACAATGTTCAGCGACACTTAAGTAATATGGAATGAATGAAAGAATATGATCAGTGACAGAATGGTAAATAATATAATGAAATAACCTGGAATAATAAGAAATAGTATGATCAGTAATAGAGTGAACAAGCTTAGAAGGATCCTTAACTGAATGTTCAGAAACGAAACGAGCAAGAATATAATAAATTAACAGAAAATGAGCAGTAACAGAATGATAAATATTGTAATCAATTAACAGAACATGATCAAAAAGAAAATGATAAGTAATATAATAAATTAACCTAAAATGATCGGGCAGGTCATATGACCCAGCAGTCAGAGCCTCTATGGAGTCCTATGTACTCCATGGAGGGGATTCTTGGGGTGGTCTTAGCGCTGCCTCAAGCATCCTGAGGCTTAGCACTGCATTGTGGGGCAGGCTGCTTTATCCCTGTGACATGGAGCTAAAACGGGGAAGCTAAGTAGAAACCTGCAAACAAAGCTTTTCTTCCTTTGTGTCCCTGTTTTAGCGGGCAGTATGTAATACTAACCAGACAGATCAGTAACAGAATGTGCTGCAAACATCAAGTTGACATAAAATGATCAATAATAGAATGTTCAGCAATTAGCGAGTTGACATAAAATGACGGGTAACAGAAGTTTCAGTAAAGGAATGGACAGTGACAGAATAGACATGCAACCAAAAATAAAAATAATCAATAGACAAGGAAAGATCAGACAGAGAATCATCAGACAGACGTTTGAGTATTATCAGGTGGTGACAGGATCGTGCACCTCTCAGATATTGTATCTTAATCGCTCTCTCCTCATTCACTGAGTGTAACCAAGCAGCAGCATTTCCCAAAGAAGCTGTTTATAAAGCAACGGATATGTTCAGCATTAACCCCCATAGGGAAAAAGAAGGGTCATGTTTTCCAGTGGGATATTCATGTGAATGTTCTGTGGAGAGACAGCATGTTATATCAATGGTTCCACAGGGGGTTCCAGGCTGTACCCTAAGGCGTGGTCCTCCTGCGCTGTGATAGCTGTAACATGGGGAATGTAACATCTCACTCCTGAGACTAAAAGACTTATCAGTGAATAATATGCAGATCTATGTCATCCCTGAAAATAGCAACTAGAGTTTTGAAGTAAACCAATATAAAACGTTATGTATGTATTGTTTAAAAAAGATTACGTTTTATTTTGGTTTACTTCAAAACTCTTGTTGCTATTATCATCATCAAGGGTTACCCCTACGAGGGTCTTCAAGGTTACAGTATTGATGAGTGTGCATTACCAATCGGTGCAAACACCCAGGCACTTAGTCTGATAATCTTGTTCTTTTCAGGGTAACTGGGACCTTGGATTTATTGAAAGAATTAGCTGATAAAACCTTAATATCTTATCTTATAGTAGAATAAAAAAATGTGTCACGGACCTCCATACCCCACCGGGTAACATTTGTTAAGTCGCTTCCTTGCCAGATCCCCATTCTCCCACCAGCAGTCTTTTGTGTCTCTCTTCAGCCCTAAGTCAAAACTTAATGACGGGTACACGCAAAGAGCTGTGATAGTATCCCCCAGAAATGAGGCAACATGCAAATCTGGAGGTTTAGATAGAGCAGACAACTAACACAGGGAGTGAGCCATTAATGAAATACAATGTGCAATGCCTGGCTGAGGCTGGCAGCCACTGAGAAATGACACTCTGGCTTCTACTGCACTTCATCATAATCCCTCCTCTAGAATTCTACTCTTAGTGCTCTGAAGTTTCTGCTCTGCGTGCCAGAGTCTGGAACATAATTAGACCAAGGACAGATAATGGGATTAGTATTGCTCGACATTTGGCACGCAAGATAGAACAATATACATTCAAACCTATAACAGATACAGACTCATTCCAGATAGAGGAGTTGGAAAAGGCTAAGGGGCCGCACAGAGTAATGCTATCAGCAGATAGACAATAATGATATCAACAATAGCAGTATTCATACATAATAGAGATTAAACAAAGACTTCAAGATAGTAGAAGGCAGAAAGACCACATAGAACGTCAGGCCTGCACCTCCAAAAAGCATCTCTTGGTCAATGTACCCCAAGTTCAAAGAGATGCACGTCACATATCTCCCTTTTTTATGGGAGACTAACCTGGGAGAATACCCTAAATGGGCTGTTCTCTAGGTTAGTCAGGATTACAGTCTTTCCCATCTCAATGCAAAAGCAATGTCCATAAGGAGTCCCTGAAAATAAGTCACTCCCCCAGCTAACCCCAGCATCTCCCGTATGTTGTATCTGCCACTAGGGAGAAGTGCCAACTGCACCATCTCCCGGTACTCCTGTCAGTCACTGGGGAGAGTATGATGATTCGGCCGGCGACTGAAACCACCATGACATCCATAGCTACAGTGTAAATATCCTCCTGTGGTTGGGTCCAGAGAACATTGGCTCTTTGCTCTGCTGCTGGCTCCTTACCTGGGGGTGTGGTGATCTCCTCTGGCAATGCAAGGCTGTTGTCCTCTCTCCCAAGATCCGGCACTTCAGAATGAGGACAGAGACCAGCCACACCATGCCTCAACACAACACTTCTCCCAAATCTACTGGGAGCTCCTCAGGCTTATCGCCAAACAAAATGTGGTCCATGTTCTCCATGACCACTGTCCCCTCAAAATGGGGATCCAGACCAGCTGCCCCACATCTCACATGCACAGTGGGGAGAAAAACAGCATATTAGCAAATAACAGATATGCACCTATGCGGTTCAGATCTAAAAATATTCACATAGTCTCAAAAGAACTCAGGATAACACACTACGGGCTATATTACAAAGTTGGTGCTAACTTAACCAGAGCTGTTGTAAACTTACCATAGCCATTATAGCCTATGGAGGTTTTAAGTTTACAAAAGCTCTGGTTAAGTTAGCACCAACATTGTAATACTGCCCATTGATTTTAATGGCTCTGGTAAGTTTACAATAGCTCTGGTTAAGTTAGCACCAGCTTTGTAATACTGCGCTATACATTTATTAAGACGTATATTCATTGATTGGTTATTAATTCTTATTTTAGCGGTAAATAACCAAATTATACCATTGGTATTGGAGGCACTGTCATCAATGAGATATAGATATAGAGATAGATATATAGATATAGAGATAGATATATACAGTTGTGTTCAAAATTATTCAACCCCCATTGAAATTGAGTGTTTTGGCCAGTTTGACATTGATTTTGATCATTCAGTCAACTTGCTTACAATTAAATCAAGAGGCACGTGTAGGTCAGACAAATATATCATAACTAGAACATAACAAAGAAAAAAATGTCATCTGCGCTTACTCCAATTATACCGTGTGAAACTAAACACAATTAGAGGTTTGGTTTCTTATTAATGGCCGTTATAAGACTAGCTCGCCCGCCAACGTCACGGCACCTCTAATAGGGCGAGTCCTAACCAAAATGTACTTCCAGCCAGGTCATCCCTGCAGCAAGACTCCGCTCCGTGTCTTTGTTTTGATCCCAAAGTGGATTTTGTTTCTGGGGGAGCATAAATGAAGGCCCACCAGTCTACCTCATGTTTGACAAGCAGCATGAGCAGGTATAGAAACATAGAAACATAGAAAAATGTCGGCAGATAAGAACCTTTCGGCCCATCTAGACTGCCCAATTACATGGATACTTTACCTGGATTTATCTTTTGTTTAGGATAGCCTTATGCCTATCCCATGTTTGCTTAAATTCAATTACTGTTTTGGCCTCTACCACTTCTACTGGAAGGCTGTTCCATGTATCCACCACCCTCTCAGTAAAATAATGCTTCCTGATGTTACTTTTAAACCTTTGCCCCTCTAATCTAAGACTATGTCCTCTTGTTTTGCTACTTTGTTTCCTTTTAAATATACTCCCTTCCTCTACCTTGTGGATTCCCTTTACGTATTTAAATGTTTCTATCATATCTCCTCTGTCTCGTCTTTTTTCCAAGCTGTACATGTTAAGATCATTAAGCCTTTCCTGGTAACTTTTCTCCTTCAAGCCGTACACCATTTTAGTAGCCCTTCTCTGAACTCTCTCTAAGATGTCTATATCCTTCTGGAGATACGGTCTCCAGTACTGCACACAGTACTCCAAGTGAGGTCTCACCAGTGCTCTGTACAGTGGCATGAGCACTTCCCTTTTCCTACTGCTAATACCTCTCCCTACACAACCAAGCATTCTGCTAGCATTTCCTGCTACTCTATTACATTGACTACTTACCCTTAGATCCTCTGAAATAATAACCCCTAAATCCCTTTCCTCAGATGTTGAGGTTAGGACTGTATTAAATATTCTATATTCAGCCCTTGGGTTTTTATGTCCCAGGTGCATTATCTTGCACTTATCCACATTAAAACTCAATTGCCACAGCTCCGACCATTTTTTTAGTTTACCTAAATCATTTGTCATTTGGCTGATCCCTCCAGGAACGTCAACCCTGTTGCAAATCTTTGTGTCATCAGCAAAAAGACATACTTTTCCAATAATACCTTCTGCAATATCACTAATAAAAATATTAAATAGAATGGGTCCAAGTACTGACCCCTGAGGTACCCCACTGGTAACAAGACCTTGCGCCGAATAAACTCCATTTACCACAACCCTCTGTTGACTGTCACTCAGCCACTGCCTAATCCATTCAACAATATTGGAATCCAAGCTCAAAGATTGCAATTTATTGATAAGCCTTCTATGCGGAACAGTATCAAAAGCCTTACTGAAATCTAAATAAGCAATGTCTACTGCACCACCTGTGTCTATTATTTTTGTTACCCAATCAAAAAAATCAATAAGATTAGTTTGGCATGATCTCCCTGAGGTAAACCCATGTTGTTTCTGATCCTGTAATCTATGTGTTTTTAGATGTTCAACAATCCTTTCCTTTAACATTTTTTCCATTAATTTCCCCACTACTGACGTAAGACTAACTGGCCTATAGTTCCCAGATTCCTCCCTACTACCCTTCTTGTGAATGGGCACAACATTTGCTAATTTCCAGTCTTCTGGGACGTCTCCCATTAGCTAGGATTGGTTAAATAAATCTGTTAACGGTTTTGCTATTACATCACTGAGCTCTTTTAATAATTTAGGGTGGATCCCATCAGGCCCCATTGACTTATTTGTCTTTACTTTAGACAGCTGCTGCAGAACCTCCTCCTCTGTAAACTGATATGTAATTGTCTCGTTAGTGTTTCCATCCTAACTGAGGTCCCTTTCCTTCCTTTTCTTCTGCAAAGACTGAACAAAAATATTCATTGAGGCAGTCAGCGAGACTTTTATCCTCTTCTTCATACCTTCCTTCCTTTGTTTTTAATCTAACTAATCCTTGGTTTTACTTTTCTTTTCTCGTTTATGTATCTAAAAAATGTTTGTCCCCCTTTTTTACTGACTGAGCTATTTTCTCTTCTGCGTGTGCTTTGGAAGCCCTTATAAATTGCTTTGCCTGAGTTGTTTTATAATTATTGAATGCTGTCTTTTTGTTCTTCACTATCTTGGCCACTTCTGCAGAGTACCACAGTGGTTTCTTCCCTTTTTTGTTTTTGCTAACAAGTCGAATGCAATTGCCTGTGGCCTTCAATAATGCTTCCTTTAAATAATCCCATTTCTCCTGGACTCCCTATAAACTCCTCCAGTCTGATAATGACTCCTTCACACAAAATCTCATTTTAGAAAAATCTGTTTTTTTAAATTCTAAAACTTTTGTTTTTGTGTGGTGCGGCTCCATCCCTGTTCTTATATTAAACCATACTGACTGGTGATCACTAGATCCCAAATTTTCACCTACAACAACATCCGATACCAAACCTCCATTTGTGAGTTTTAAATCCAATATGGCCTCTTTACGGGTCGGCTCCTCATCTACTTGTGTTAGAGATAATCCCAGTAGGGAGTTTAGAATATTTGTACTCCTGGTGCACCCAGCTGTTTTGGTTTTCCAGTTCACATCAGGAAGATTAAAGTCCCCCATGATAATAACTTCCCCCTTCATTGCCATTTTGGCTATTTCCTCAAGCAGCAGATTATCTAGCTCTTCTACTTGTCCAGGGGGTCTATAGATCACACCTACACGAGCTACTGTATGATTGCCAAATGTTAGCGTAACCCAAACTGACTCTATGTTCACCTCGCTCACTTTTATTTGGTTCGTTTTTATGTTGTTTTTCACATACAGGGCCACTCCTCCTCCTTTCCTACCTTCTCTGTCTTTTCTATATAAAGAGTACCCCGGTATTGTTATGTCCCAGTTATTTTTCTCACTGAACCATGTCTCATTAACCGCAACTAAATCTACTTTTTCAGCTGCCATCATTGCCTCCAGTTCATTGATTTTATTGACTAAACTGCGAGCATTTATAGACACGACTCTGTGCTTGTCATTTTTTTCCCCGCATGTTGCTTGCACCCTCAGATTTAGTTTTGGGGGACAATCGGGCAGATTGTTTTTTACCCTTTTGTCCCCCCTCCTAGTTTAAATATTTCTTTGCGAAACCTTTGAACTTCTCACTGAGAACATATGTTCCCCTATGAGTAAGATACAAACCATCTTTTTTATACAGTTCCTTTCTGCTCCAATTAGAGCTATCATGGGACACAAAGCCAAGTCCTTGCTCTCGACACCATTCCCGAAGTCACAAATTAAATTCCCTATTGCGCATCTGCCTATCCTGAATGTTATGCACAGGCAAAACTTCAGAGAATGACACAGTGGACGCAATCTGCTGTATTTCACCTCCAAGAACACAAAAATCATCCTTAATCTCAGAAACCTCATTGCTAGCCAAGTCATTTGTCCCTAGATGGACTAGAACATCCACTTCCCCATGCTGCTTTGCTTGTTTGACAATATTGAGAATACGTCTCTTGTCTCTACGAGCAGTAGCCCCAGGAAGACATCTCACCAAACCACTACTCTCCAGCTCAACACCTCTTATGATAGAATCACCCAGCAACAATTGCCTTCTATCATGTCCCACCTTTTCCTTATTGTTCTTGGTTGCAGTCCTGCATACCTTAGGCATAGGGGATGGTGGTTCCTCAACTATGGTGTCTGAGCCTACTTCCATCTCACCACTACACTCTGAAAGTGCCTCAAAAGAATTAAGAAGAGCCACAGACTGTGGGACATGTTTTCTATCCACAACTCTAAGTCTACCAGATCCTACAGTAGTCCATCTGCCGGTCCTAGGAGGCCTCTGTGGCAGTGGCTTTGTAACAGTCATAGCCATAGCCTGAGTTTGTCTAACAGATACTTTACAAATCTCAGACTTCAAACAGGCAATTTCCTGCTGCAATAAAGAGAGCTGCCTACATATCAGGCACACTCCAAACCTCCAAAAATTGGATCTAAAAACAAATGCATGACAGCTCCTTCACTGGACCAAGCCTGCCATTATAAAAGAATGGATTTAAACCAACAAATCTTACCTTTTTGTATGTTTTCTACCTCCTGTCTAACCTCAGACTACCTCCAGAGTATCTCCAGGATATCTCTAAGTGCTCACTTTGAAGGCTTCCCAAGCTCAATTAGACCAAGCTAATATTCCACAAGCTTTATATAGTCACCTAAGAACACCTCCCCCAGAAAGGCGTGGACAAATTTAACCACCTTAACAAATAACACCCAATTGATTCCAATTGTATGCTAATCAGTAAGAGGAATGAGTCACCAGCCTAACTTAATTTATACACCAGACCTAATTTAAAACCTTAAGATGAATAGAAAAGATCTGTTTGAAACAAAAATCAAAATCACTCACCAGGATATCTCTAAGTGCTCACTTTGAAGGCTTCACTTAGAAGGGTTCCCAAGCTCAATTAGACCAAGCTAATATCTCACAAGCTTTATATAGTCACCGAAGAACACCTCCCCCAGCAAGGTGTGGACAAGTTTAACCACCTTAACAAATAACACCCAATTGATTCCAATTGTATGCTAATCAGTAAGAGGAATGAGTCACCAGCCTAACCTAATTTACACACCAGACCTAATTTAAAACCTTAAGATGAATAGAAAAGATCTGTTTGAAACAAAAATCAAAATCACTCACCAGGAAATCTCTAAGTGCTCACTTGAAGGCTTCACTTAGAAGGCTTCCTAAGCTCAATTAGGTATGGTTTGCTATGCAGCAGCCTGTGGTTTCATTTTGGTTAGGACTCGCCCTATTAGAGGTGCCGTGACGTTGGCGGGTGAGCTAGTCTTATAATGGCCATTAATAAGAAATCAAACCTCTAATTGTGTTTAGTGTCACACGGAATAATTGGAGTAAGTGCAGATGACATTTTTGTCTTTGTTATGTTCTACACATGTTGTTGGGCTGGATGCATTTGGTGGTTGCAGCCAACCCTTCGGGGAATAGGCGCGACCCCACCCCTCCTGCACTAAATATAACATTTATAATGAAATAACCACAAATGTCTTTTCTGTGCTCACATCATTCAGTTTTATTCAACCCCCAAGTGACAATCAATCTTAGTACTTAGTACAACATCCTTTTACAGTTATAACAGCTTTTAAACGTGAAGCATAGCTTGACACAAGTGTCTTGCAGCGATCTACGGGTATCTTCGCCCATTTGTCATGGGCAAAAGCCTCCAGTTCAGTCACATTCTTAGGCTTGCGCACTGCAACTGCTTTCTTTAAGTCCCACCAGAGGTTCTCAATCGGATTTAAGTCAGGTGACTGCGATGGCCACTCCAAAATGTTCCAGCCTTTAATCTGCAACCATGCTCTAGTGGACTTTGAGGTATGCTTGGGATCATTGTCCTGTTGAAGGGTCCAACGTCTCCCAAGCCTCAGGTTTGTGACGGACTGCATCACATTGTCATCCAATATCTCCTGGTACTGAAGATAATTCATGGTACCTTGCACACGCTGAAGCTTCCCTGTACCTGCAGAAGCAAAACAGCCCCAAAGCATGATTGACCCCCTGCCATGCTTCACAGTAGGCAAGGTGTTCTTTTCTTCATAGGCCTTGTTCTTCCTCCTCCAAACATAGCGTTGATCCATGGGCCCACACAGTTCTAATTTTGTTTCATTAGTCCACAGAACACTATCCCAAAACTTCTGTGGTTTGTCCACATGACTTGTGGCATACTGCAGTCGACTCTTCTTATTCTTTGGAGACAGCAAGGGGGTGCGCCTGGGCGTTCTGGCATGGAGGCCTTCATTACGCAGTGTGCGCCGTATTGTCTGAGCTGAAACTTCAGTACCCACATCTGACAAATCTTTTCTCAGTTCCTCAGCAGTCACACAGGGACTTTTCTCCACTTTACGCTTTAGGTAGCGCACAGCAGTTGAAGTCAGCATCTTCTTTCTGCCACGACCAGGTAGCGTTTCAACAGTGCCCTTTGCCTTGAATTTGCGAATGATGCTTCGTATGGTCTCTCTTGGTATGTTTAACATCTTTGCAATCTTCTTATAGCCATTGCCCTTCCTGTGAAGAGTAATCACCTCTTCTCTTGTCTTCCTGGACCATTCTCTTGACTTCACCATGTTTGTAACCACACCAGTAAATGTCTAGAAGGAGCTGAGTATGGCTAGGGTCAGACTGAGGCAGTGCGAACGCGCGTTCTGGCGCACATAATCACGGCCGCACTAGCAGCAGATGCCGGGCAATGACAGCCAATATACGAAGTACGGTCGCACAAAAGTCCGGCCGCGCAACGCAAGTGGAAAATGAACGCATTTTTTCGAGAACGTTAAACCGCTGGTACTGACGTACAGAGTGCGCTGCGGCCGCATAGCAGCGTGTGTGCGTGATTAGGAGATGTCAGACGCTGCTAGTGTGCGGCCAACATAACGTTCAAACAGCCGGATTTCCCTAGACTTCTTTTTACCCCACCGTCATGAAATACGTCCAGAATTGCGCATCGTCTGACCACTTAAGCGTATTCCGTGAAAAAATGCGTGCGCACGCATCGACGTACATTTTGACGGTGGCCGCAGAAAATGCGCTCATCTGTCCCTAGCCTATCACAGTCATTTTAAAGCTGCCTAATTGGTGCTTATTATGCTTTATTGCTGCTCCGTGACATCCACAGGTGTTTTCAATACCTGATTGAAAACACTTGAATGAACCTCTGTTCTTCAGAGTGGTAGTCTTTAAGGGGTTGAATAATTGTGTCAATGAAGAATTCACAAAAGAAACATTTACTACTGTATTACAAAACCAATTGATGTCATTTTAGTTGCATATGGTTCTTTAAAAAGTCCTTGTAGGATTTCATTCTGAATACAATTACAAATGTACACTAAATTCCCTAAAACCCTTTACAGCATTGGGGGTTGAATAATTTTGAACACAACTGTAGATATATATATATATAATATATATATATATATATATATATATATATATATATCTATATCTCGTGGTGGGTTGAATAGCGCACTCAAGAGACTTTATGTCGATTAAAAAATTAATTTTATTGTTGCAAATTCATTTTTAATCGACATTAATTCTCATGAGTGCGCTTTTCAACCCACCACGATTTCTACCTATTCTACCTGTACGGCACCAGAGCACGAAAACTTTCCTGTCAAGGGTTGAATACCAGGCACCTGTTATATATATATATATATATATAGAAAATACATGTCATAATAAATAACCCGATATATATGGAGGCACTGATGAAAGTCTAGGGAATTTTATTTGATAAAATAGCAATTTCGATTGACATGTGAAACAGCCATTTGTTGAACAAAGCAATATTGAAGAATATTGATCTGCCAGTTGCCAGGCAAGAGAGTAATTAGTTGGTGATAAATATCTTGTCACTATCATGGTTTCAATATCCCCTTAACTGTTGTTTTTTGGCATACTTTAATATTACGTCTGTTGAGAACAGCCCCACTACCTCCCTTGCTGGAGACCAGGTGTGGTTATCACCAGAAATATCAGCGCATGAAAAAGCTCAAAGACAGCTTTTTAAGCTGGAAATGGTGAGACACATAATGGACAAGCTGAATCTTGATGTAGACATAATTGAACATGTACAAGCAATGAAGCCCATTGGTGAATGATATGTGGGATGTGAACGGTGACCTCTTTGGTTACTTAAATCAATTTCATAAAGCAGAAGACAGGAAAAAATGTAACCAACTCATCCTACAATCTTGTCGACGTTATTATATTTGACTAATGAATTTGCTTAACAGAGTACACAACAAAAATGTGAATTGCATGAATTAAGGAAAAAGGTATCCCATATGAAAAAACGTGAGGTGTTAACCATCAAGGTAAAAGAGGGAAAAAAGGCCAAATACCACAAGAGCCAAAAGAAGCCAAAGGGGATCCCACCAAAGGATTCCACCAGACCCGCCCACAAATCTTCTTACACCAGTTTCTACTAGACATGTGCATTCGTTTTAGTACTAAAACGATTTAGTCCGAATTTTGGGATAATTTAGTTTTAGTATGACTCAAGAGAAACGAAACTGCTCAGTACAAAAAACGAAAGAAACTAAAATAAAATGCACTACATTTTAGTTTCAGTCCTTTTTGTGATATTACATTGATGAGTGAAGGAGACCAGCAATGAAGAGTGCAACATCCGAAGTTCTGCACCCTCCACATGCCAATGCAGTAGGATGTTCTATACAGATAGGGGCATTAATTAATGCAGGAGGATGTTCTATACATTATACAGAGAGGGGTATTAATGCAGGAGGATGTTATATACATTATACAGAGAAAGGTATAAATTGAAGAGGATGTTCTATACAGAGAGGGACATTAATTAATTCAGGAGGATGTTCTATATATTATACAGAGAGGGGTATTAATTAATGCAGGTGGATGTTGTATACATTATACAGACAGGGGTATTAATGTAGGAGGATGTTCTAAACATTATACAGAGAGGATCCTTTTTTTTCAGCCCTTTAAATCCTGTGGCTGTGAGCGCTGAGATCGGCTGTTTGTTACATTATCTCTCAGTACAATGTATCAGGCTCAGTTGTTACAATAACTGACTGTAACAGCACTCAGAGTTTCAGTAAAACAAGGAAATAATATTGTTCTAACCTCTTATATATAAAAATATTATTTACTAGTTTTACTGAAACTCTGAGCGCTGTGATGAGCAGCGAACAGTCAGTAATTGTAACAGCTTTGCCTGACACGGGGCAGTATTACAATGTTGGTGCTAACTTAACCAGAGCTGTTGTAAACTGAAAACCTCCATAGGCTCTAATGGCTCTGGGAAGTTTACAACAGCTCTGGTTAAGTTAGCACCAACTATGTAATATGGCCCACATTGTGCTGAGAGTGAGAGATACTGTAACAAGCAGCGATCTCAGCCCTCTGAGGAGCCACTACAATAGTAATTGTATCCATTGGTTTTCGGATGAATGAAATTAGTTTTCATACTAAAGAACTGAAAACGAATTTCTTTAGTAACTAAATAAATTGCATTTTAGGACTAATCCATTCGTTCAAAACGAAATTTTGTGCTGTGCACATGTCTAGTTTCTACCTCCATAACCAAATGGTAAAGTATAAATTGAATAATTTTAACTTGACATCCATTTTCTAATTGCATTGGCACTGCTTTACATGTGTAATGGGCGCTATGGCGCTTACACCAGATCAGCGTTGTTTGGATCTTTATAAACAGATTTCTACAGTACGAAAAGCAATGAAAACTGCATTACCTTGTATCCCAAGCCAGGGAGGTAATACACGATTCAGAATACCACTCAACCCCAATTGGTTTCGAGACCAAGAGACTGTTGAGCAAAAACACAATAACTCTATTCACATAGATATCTTGACTGGATACATGAGCATAATGTGGTACAACACAGGCGTAATTAATCGTATATTTACAATCCGAGAGTGTGTAACAAGGTCTGTATAGAGGCTTGTTCTTAAACAGGTTGTTTGAGGGGTTGGTGAGTTTTGCAGCATGCAGGGCAGTCAAACAATGAGAGATATTGTGATTAAGCTGCAACCAGAATAACTACTCAACAAACAACTGGAGCGGTAAATAGGTCATTCGACCTGGTGGGCAGACACACAATCTGAAGCCTTGCGATTAGGACTGAAACCAGATTGGGCGGTCAACAGAGAATTAGGGCAGCATATAGGTTTCACAACCTGGTGGGCAGACCCCCAAACGATAAGCATGCGGTTAAACATAGACAAGTACACAGAATATCGCACAGAACAAACACACACGGGAATAAGCAAGATAATCGTTGATAGGCAAACCGTGTCAAACCGTATGCAGGGTCCTCGTTCAAAGCAAGTCGGCAACTGGGTAAATAAACACACTGATACTAGATACAACAGGCGATGTGTGAAATAGACTCCACATCAGGGAAACCAGCAGATCCTCGAAACCTGCATTTAAGGCCAGCAGCTCCTCGTCACCAAGACAAGCCCCGCCCCCTCAGATGCTGATCTGCCAGCTCTAACTCCTGGCACCCGGCCAGCCAGAGATGCCGCCGGGCGCCCTGACCCCCCAGGAAGCGCCGCGGGGGCAGAAGACATCACAACCTGTCCATCACATATTAAAGTAATATAAATGAATTATTTTTCTGTTGAAGCCTAACTTTAGAATAGTTATCAGCCCTTCAGTTCCTACTGCAGTGGAACTCTAAGGCTAGGGTCAGACGAACGCATTTTTCGCGTCGTCCGTGGAAAAGTGCGGTCGAACGAACGGACGTATTTTTTCACGGAATGCGCTAAAGCAGTCATACGATGCGCCTTTTCGTCCGTGATTTTGTACGGATCATCAATAAAACACTTTTTGTGTCTGGACGTTATGTTGGCCGGACATTAGCAGCGTCTGACGTCTGCCAATCACGCAAACACGCTGCTATGCGGCCGCAGCGCACTCTGTACATCAGTAGTAGCGGTTTGACGTTTTCGAAAAAATGCGTTCGTTTGCCACTTGCGTTGCGCGGACGTACTTTCGGGCGGCCGTACTTCGTGTGTTCCCCGGCATTGGAAGTCATTTGCTGCTAGGACGGCCGTGATTTTGTGTGGCTAAACGCACGTTAAAACTGCGTTCGTCTGACCCTAGCCTTAGGAAGAAACTATTAACGGGCGGCCCTGTTGCTCCCCATAATTTATTGGGTTTATTTATGTTGTTTCAAGAATGCTGCGTTTGGACATCAAAGGATAATAATTGTTCCTGTAGTGACATAAGCTGGAACTGAGAAATAGCTTTCATATATCAAGTTACCACCAGCCCCCATTAGAGTAAACTAACATACTACGTCTTGCAACTGCTACTATTGAATGTGTTTTCATGTACAATACATGTGATACTAGGTAAGTCAATAGGAAGTTTTTTGTTAACTCATGCTGAATGAATTGCTGAGTCTGTATTTCAAGTGATTAAATATACAGGTTATATTGCTTGGTCCATCATATGTGATGCAGAGTAAAATGTGATGAATAATATTATAAACCAAGTATTGATACTGTAATTAATCTGTGGAAGGGATAATTTATCTATCAGGAGTGTGTTATATGTTTCCCCGAAGAAAGTTTCATTTAGCGAATCGGCCCCAACACAATACTAAATTGCACTGCAGGTGATGCCCCAGTAACTGAGTGTTTTAGCCAGGTCCAGGGTTGTTTTATAATGGCAGAGTTTATGATGGTAGAATTGAACTTGGTGTTTAAGGCTGGGGTCAGACGAACGCAGTGTTAACGTCCGTGTTGCCCGCACATAAGTTTGTCCGTGATAGCATACAATTGTGTTAAATGGAGCCCCACACATGAAGTACGTGCACACAGAAGTGCGGGGGCTGACGGACGCTGCAAACGGACGCAGGTTAGGCAAGAACGTAATACTGCTAGAACGGACGTGCGGAGTGCGCCACGTCCACAACGTCTGCATAGCTTTGTGTGTGAGTGATGCAACAAGGTCAGACGGACTGAATTTATACGTCCAGCATTTTTGACGGACAGAATGTTTTATCATTGTAATTTATTTTCCCTGCTACATCAGTCAAAAAATACGTCAGTGAAAAAAACGGACTGTTTGGCCACTACCTTGTCGTCAGTCAGAAAGTACATCCGTACTGCACAGACGCACAGTCCGTACAAAATGCGCTCGTCTGACCCTAGCCTAAGAATTGATTTGTGCATATATTTGGTGCGGTCTATAAATCTAAACTGTTCGTCCATTATATTATTGTTTGTCACAGTATCACTACTAATCACTACCTATATTTACTTTTAAAAATGTATCTTGCTGACCAGTTGACAACATATGATTGTACGAATAAACCTTTATTTGATTTGTTTTACAGTTACGTAATCTTGTATCATCTTTAATGATTTTATTGTGTCTAAAACTATCTACATTGCCTCAAAAGAACTCAGGATAATGCGCTATATATTTGTTAAGACGTATAATCATCGATTGGCTATTAATTCTTATTTTTAGGGTAAATAACCAAATTATACCATTGGTATTGGAGGCACTGTCATTAACGATATATATAAATACCCGTATTTTTCGCTCCATAAGACGCACCTAGTTTTTAGAGGAGGAAAACAGGAAAATAAATATTCTGAAATCAAATAGTGTAATAATGGATAATGCCCCAGCTCATGGATACTGCCCCCAGCTCATGGATACTGTCCCCCAGCTCATGGATACTGTCCCCCAGCTCATGGATACTGTCCCCCAGCTCATGGATACTGCCCCCAGCTCATGTTACTGTTCCCCAGCTCATGGATATGCCCCCCAGCTTATGGATATGCCCCAGCACATGGATATGCCCCAGCACATGGATTTGCCCCAGCACATGGATTTGCCCCAGCTCATGGATAATGCCCCAACACATGGATAATGCCCCAGCTCACTCATGGATGTGCCCCAGCTCGCTCATGGAGGTGACCCAGCTCGCTCATGGATGTGCCCCAGGAGCTCATGGATATGCCTCAGCTCACCTGTCGCCGCCGCGTTAGGCTCCCTCTGAGCGTGCGTCCGGCGGCAGGAAGCTTGGGCACTCGCCTGGGGGAGCCACGTGACCGCGATCTCGCGAGATAGCGGTCACGTGGCTCCCCCAGGCGAGTGCCCAAGCTCCTTGCCGCCGGACGCACGCTCAGAGGGAGCCTAATGCGGCAGCGACAGGTGAGCTGAGGCATATCATGGGGCATTCGCTCCATAAGACTCTTTTTGGGGGGAGAAAAGTGCGTCTTATGGAGCGAAAAATACGGTATATAGTAAGAGAAAATACACTTCATAATAAATAATATATATATCACCAGAGTATAGCAGTGCATAGTGATACTATTTCTAGACTAACATTACATTTAAAAGACAAACTTTTGAGAGTATACCTGCGTACTTCAGGTCTGGAAGATATATAAATATATATACACATACACACACGTATATATTTATTTATTTAGATGTGTAAGTATTTATGGACTGCAGCTATTTACTGATTGCGCACTCTATACTTAACATGATGAGCACAAAGTACAGTAAGCTCGCGCAATCACAGATGCGGTAATGGATTTTTTAACCCGTTAGCATAAGGGATGTAATATGTGTGCAGCATGCATTACAGTCACTTAACCTAACATTAACGCTCACATATCTGAGTGCTAACGTTAGCTTTAAATTTGTAAAAGGGCCCAAGGTGTTTAACGTGTTTCTACTCCTTATGACTCTTAGCTACAATTAATTTCACATGACTGACTCTGAATATCCAATATGCTCCATCAAGTGTTTTGCCCAAACTTTAACAGACAAAGGAGACCCTAGACAAGTTGGCCCTCAGTTCATTGTCACTGCAGCCCACCAGAACTTAGCAGATTTGTCCCATGGTCAGTCTGAGCACGACATCAGCCAATACATCTCAATTCAACATGCTAATTCTGGATACAGAAGCACATGGCAAGAGATTTCTGTCCAGTAGGGCAAGGGACACATGGCAGAGGAGGATGGGTAAAGGGTATATGGCAGAGGAGATGGGGTAAGGTGCCCATGGTAGAGGAGGTAGGGTAAGGCTTTGGTAACATGGTTTTAATTTATCTGCATTTGTTTCCTTTTCCTTTTAAGAGACGAGAGTGTGTGAATTACATCTGTACATTTTCTATTCACCACATAGAACAAAATGCAATTAAAGTATCATACCCAGGACATACCTGAAAACGAATGAAGTCTCAATGTATCCTTCCTGGTAAAATCCTTTCTCAAAAAAATAAATAAACCATACCTGACCTGAATGTTCTAATTTGATACAATGAAAGAGCGATCACATAAACGCAAGCCCAGTATGAGATGACTTTTCACTTTCTCTTTATTTCACGTTCTGGCCTATTTTCATGACATATTCTCTTGAGTTCATACTGGGTCTGAACATTATAATAAAACATTTTGGGGCAAACATACAGAACACTATGGCCCAGCTGGAAGCTAGGATAGCAAAGACCTCCATGGCCACCGTGTACTTGCCTTGAGAACTAAGTGAGGCCGGGATATACGACACCCAGACACTGAGGAAGGCCAACATGCTGAAGGTGATGTACTTTGCTTCATTGAAACTGTCAGGAAGTCTCCTGGCCAGGAAGGCAACAACAAAACTGATGGTGGCCAGAAGTCCAAGGTAACCCAACATGCACCAGAAAGCAGTGGGTGAACCTTCATTACACTGAAGAATGATCAGTCTAGGTTGGGTCTCAATGTTCTGTTCCAGAAAGGGAGGATCAAGGGACAACCATGTGACACACAATATAAACTGCAGAAGCAAGCAGAAACTAATAATCATGTAGAACACCCAAGGACGTGTCCACTTCTTCAGATTAGTACCTGGTTTAGTGGCCATGAATGCAAAAACCACCATGATAGTTTTGGCTAAAATGCAGGAAACACAGAGGGAAAATACCATGCCAAATGCCGCTTGACGTACAAGACAATTCTCAGGTTTGGGGAAACCAATAAACATCAGAGAGCAGAGGAAGCAAAAAGATAAGGACAGCAGGAGCAAACAGCTCAGAGAATAGTTGTTGGCTTTTACGATAGGGGTAGCTTTAAACTGCACGAAAAGCTTCAGGATGATGACTGGAACCAAAGAAGAGATGGTGCTTGTGCAGGCCAACGTGGTGCCCAATGCTTCTTCATAGGAGAGGTATTCTATGGGTTTTGGAAGACAGCTGGATTTCTCTGGATTTGGCCACATGTCCCATGGACACTTAATGCAAGTGAAAGAATCTGAAAAATAAATGATGTAGCAAAAACGTATCAGACTCGTCATGATTTCACTTTAAATTTATGAATGTGATTATCTCTTCGCTGTGGAGGATGCGCTCAGAAAGTCATCGGGAAAACATGATAGTATAAAATGTAAAAAAAAAAACCTCAATTAAAAATAATAAAAAAAACAGAATGAAAATATTTTTCTTCTAAAGCTGCGGCGTTGTACATTATTCACATTTAAAATAAGCAATGCCGCTGACATTACTCACCTTCTCAATTCCCACGTCGGGCGTGCTCAGCGTTTTATTCATAGCAATATTATTCAGAAAATGCAATGCTCCAAAACATGAGCAAAACATTTTTGTTTTTCTTTCCTGTTTTGTTAAAAATTGTGTATTTTCTTAGGAAAATGCAGTAACAGCATCTCCATTGCAGATTTTTTTTAAAGCAGTAATCCATAGAATATATAACCAAAGTATTTTTATTTTCTTGTTAGTTTTTTATATGAAGCAGGCTGGATACTTCAGGTTTACGCAGCCGCCCAGGGAGGGAACAGTGCGTAAAACCACTTTTTATATAACCACAAAGATTTGGATGATAAGATGTGAGAAAATAATCTTACACGCTGGAAATGATTGAAATCTGAATGGATATTAATTTTTTTTTAAATTTTTGTTATAACATTCTGACGGAAAATTACATATAAACATAATAAAGATAAGTTTTGAATCTTTGAGTCCCCTGAAAAAAAGAATATATAACTTGCCCGGGTCCTACAATAAAACATTACTTTAATATTGGACAGCAGAAGAACTGAAACCAATCATTACAATGTTATTAACCTGCCTGTTTGATTGGAGATCTCCCCTTGAGGACATGGGACACAATCGTAGCAGCAGGCAGGTTCTCCTCTTCTACCTGCCTTCCAAAAACCAGGGGGGCAGCTCTGAATGCAGACTGAGATAGGGACCTAAAGGGTAGATGAAGATTATTTTCACACTTCCACAGATGACAAATACTATAATATTACTGTCACTCGTACATATTACCCTTATTTAAAACCTATAAGAGTAAGTGGCCAACCTATATTGAAAAACAGTGGCCCTAGTCCAATGGGTTGTTAGCATTAACTAATGAGCCATTAAGTATAAGAGCCCTGTAATGGACATAGGTACCAAGACATTAATATTTTATATGTAATTCCTGCACAGAACTGCTTTGTATGCAGGCATACTCTGTTATTCTGAGGACTTCGTAAAAAGGTTTGCATGGTCTTTTGTTTCTCCCTTCTGGGAGCTCCCTTCTCTTTTAATCAGGGGTAGGTATGAAGCTTGCATGTTTTCTGTTGGGTCCATTGAGTCACAGAGGAAGGTTAATGTGTTAGAAATCAATCAGCAAGATCATCGAGCCCTCAGGAATGATTTATGCAATGCATATGAAAGGAGCAGATGAGTTCTCTCAGACAGGATGCTGAAGTATGATTTATTGTGCGTAGGTTCCTGGGAATAGATAGACTCCTGTCCATTAGGGATGAGTTGTTCGGTTCGATCTGTTCGAAGTTCGCATCGAACATCGGTCGTTTGACAGTTCGCGAACTTCTAAATTTTTGGGATGTTCGCCAAAAGTTCGAAAAAAAACAAATTTGACAAAAGTATAAAAAAAATGCTTAAACACTAAAAAAAAAATCTAGAAATAAAGAGACTCTTTACTGCAGAATATTATAAGCAACGGTTTATTAGATATTGAATTAAAAACTAATGTGTACGTGGAAAGATTATCAACTCTAAATGTGTTTTTAGTCTGGTAATCAATTTGAGACATTGTACAATATACTGAGGGTGGGATGGTGTCTGCTTCTGATTGAGATTTGAGAATTAATTTCCCTAAAACATCCTAATATGCTGCATTTAACTGGTGTTTGAAAAAAATCTAAAGCAATGTTATTTTTCACCTCGGGATTAAACATTCACAGGGTTATTCAGAGAGCGGTGAAAAGCAGGAGAATAACTGGAGAAGTGAAAATTCTAGGTCAAAATAGCCAAACCAGAAAAATTCTCCCATTTATCTCACTTTCCAAATCGGCTATTTGGTCTAGATTGTTCTCTTCTCTTGCCAGTTCTCCTGGCTTTCACCTCTCTCTCAGGGTTGTTCAGAGAAAGGTGAAAACCAGGAGAATGGCAGGAAAAGAGAACAATCTGGACCAAATAGCCGGTTTGGAAAGTGAGATAAGGCTAGGGTCAGACTAACGCATTTTTCGCAGCGACCGTCAAAAAGTGCGTCCGAACACATTGCCGTATTTTTTCACGAATTGCGTGAAAACGGTCATACGATGCGCATTTTTGTGCGTGATTTTTTACGGATCCAAACCAGGAAACTTTGGGTGTCTGGATGTTATGTTGGCCAGACGTCTCCAAATCACGCACACACGCCGCTAGTGGACGCAGCGCACTCTGTACGTCCATACTAGCGGTTCTGCGTTCTCGAAAAAATGTGTTCATTTTCCACTTGCGTTACACGGCCGGACTTTAGTGCGACGTACTTCGTATATTGTCCATCATTGCCCGTCATTTGCTGCTATTGCGGCCGTGATTAAGTGCGCCTAAACGCACGTTAAAAATTTGCTAGTCTGACCCTAGCCTAAATGGGAGAATTTTTCTGGTTTGGCTATTTTGACCTAGAATTTTCCATTCTCCAGTCATTCTCCTGCTCTTCACCGCTCTCTGAATAACCCTGACAGGGTTATTCAGAGAAAGGTGAAACTCAGGAGAATGACTGGAGAATGGAAAATTCTAGGTCAAAATAGCCAAACCAGAAAAATTCTCCCATTTATCTCACTTTCCAAATCGGCTATTTGGTCTAGAATTTTCCATTCTCCAGTCATTCTCCTGCTTTTCACCGCCAAAAAATCTGTAACCTTTTTCTACGTGTCCGAAAATATCTCCTCTTTTCATACAGACTGCCGCCACAAGCAGTTGTTTATGGATAGATTAAAGGAAAAGCATTTACCGTCATTTGAAATGTCATTTTGTCATCATGTCATCAAATGTCATCATGCCTGCCGGCCCTGAGTGGGCACGCACCGTAGAGCAGGCCATTAGTGTAGAATGACTGGAGAATGGAAAATTCTAGGTCAAAATAGCCGAACCAGAAAAATTCTCCCATTTATCTCACTTTCCAAATCGGCTTTTTGGTCTAGAAGTTTCCATTCTCCTGCTTTTCACCGCCAAAAAATCTGTAAACTTTTTCTGCTTGTCCAAAAATGTCTCCTCTTTTCATACAGACTGCCGCCCCAAGCAGTTGTTTATGGATAGATTAAAGGAAAAGCATTTACCATAATTTGAAATGTAATTGTTTTGGTTTTTACATATTTCTATACATCCTAGAAATCCGCCACTTCTCGGGCAGGTTAGGGTGACCTCCTAGGCAAAATATTTGAAGGAATTTTTATTTTTTATTTTTATCCCTTTTTTCATGGAAAACTCACTGTCCCTTTAAAAACATTTTTTTTTTTACTTTTTGTCCTGGTTTCCTGTCTCCCAGGGCACTACCCGGACCCCCATACACCTTTTATGGCAAATATGTAGCATATATGCCCTCTTGGAGGGCACTCTAAAAAACCAAATTTTCAGCCCCATTAACTTTCATGGGGGTTCGGGTTTGGGTCCGGTCCCAAACAAATGGGAAGTTCGGGTTCGGGCTCGAACTGAACTCGGGGAGTGTTCGGCTCATCCCTAACGGTAAGCCCCCTATAGGGTGATGGGAGCCTTTAAGCTTCGGAGGTTGAAGCCTTTAGAGCAGGTATATGGTATAACAGGCAGTAACAGGATTAAGCACAATACCTTCAGACTTATACTTCGAATCCCGGGAGTATTACAGGAGAACTAAACTGCTACTAAGCTCCAAAGGTTGAGACCAACGGACAACTTAGGCTGGGGTCAGACGAGCGTAGTGTTCACGTCCGTGATTGCGCCTAAAAGTACGTCCGTGATAGCATTAAAGAAAGTCCATTGGAGCCTGACACATGAAGTACGTCCGCACTGAACTGCGGACGCACAACGGCCGCGGCAAACAGACGCAAGGCAGGCAAGAACGTACAACCCCTAGAACGGCGCACAAAGTGCGCTGCATCCGCAACGTCCGCATAGCTTTCTGTGCGAGTGATGGAACGTGGTCAGATGGACTGCATTTATACGTCCAGCATTTTTCACGGACAAAATGGTTTTGCTTTTTAATTTATTTTCCCTCCTACATCCGTCAAAATATATGTCAGTGAAAAAAACGGACTGTGTGGCCACTACTGTGTCTTCCATACTGACGTACGTCCGTGTGCACGGACGTACAGTCCGTAGAAATCACACTCATCTGACCCTAGCCTTAGAGCACCCAACAAAACAGAGGATAGCAAAACTTGAGCTTCAGAACTAGAAGGTATTTGGCAAGACAGAATGAATTGTGCAAGCTGCAGGGCAGCACTCAATACTTATACAATAGTACAGACTAATGAACCAGACACTCCCAGCCAGGGAGTACAGATAAGGTCCTGAGTACCACTCAACAGCAAATTGGCTTCGTGGCCAAATGTCTGCTGAATGAAAACAGCTACAAAATGCACAAACACAATAATACCTGAAACAGACAAGGTTAATTACTAGAGAGGTCCAAAAATCCAAGCCAGAAGGTCATACACAGAATATCAGAAATACATCAGTGAACAGACAAGAGAGAAATCCAAGCATAGGAGCCAAAGGTCATACACGGGATATCAGAAATACTTCAGGGGTCAGACAAGAGAGAAATCCAAACATAAGAGACAGAGGTCATACACGGGATATCAGAACAAGAGTAGCAATGATACAACGCACAGGAACTAGGTAGAATAAGGTCTATCCTGGTCCAAGGATCAAGGGAAATATTGGTCCTACATATAGGGCAGAACAGGTCATGTGACCGAGACCAATAAGCCCAACAGATGGCCTGCAGCCTGAAAACAAAAACAAACAGTAATCCCTGCTACCACCAGCAGGAGGCAGGGCTGAGACGTGACACCGGGTGCATGTGGCAGAGACAGGCAGCGCAGGTAGGGAGCCACTGCACCTGCGGCCACGGCAGACCCTCCCCACAACCAGGATTCAGGGAGCCCCCAATGACCACCAGGCTAAGGTAAGGCGACACATTTCAATTGGGAATTGAGGTGATCTGTGTCTTGTCACACAGCCAGTACCACTCAGTATTTTGGGGGTCACAAATTTCTACAAAATATTTGGGAATTGAGGTGATCTGTCTGTTGTCACACAGCCAGTACCATGCAGTATTTTGGGGGGTCACTAATTTCTACAAAACATTTGGGAATTGAGGTGATCTGTGTCTTGTCACTGCCAGCAAGTATTTTGGGGGTCACAAATTTCTACAAAACATTTGGGAATTGAGGTGATATGTGTTTTGTCACACAGCCAGTACCACGCGGTATTTTAGGGTCACAAATTTCTACAAAATATTTGGGAATTGAGGTGATCTGTGTCTTGTCACTGCCAGCAAGTATTTTGGAGGTCACAAATTTCTACAAAATGTTTGGGAATTGTTATAATCCGTGTGTTCTCACTGGCTGCCACCCATCAGGGGGTCTCACTGATTTATAGGAGGTTTCTGAGATTTGTAATCTGTGGCTTCTCACTGCCACCCATCAGGGGGTCCCACATACTTCTAGCAGATTTATGCGAATTGTAATTTGTGTCTTCGCACTGCCACCCATCAGGGGGTCCCACATACTTCTAGCAGATTTATGCGAATTGTAATCTGTGGCTTCTCACTGCCACCCATCAGGGAGTCTCACTGATTTATAGGAGGTTTCTGAGATTTGTAATCTGTGGCTTCTCACTGCCACCCATCAGGGGGTCTCACTGATTTTTAGGAGGTTTCTGAGATTTGTAATCTGTGGCTTCTCACTGCCACCCATCAGGGGGTCCCACATACTTGTAGCAGATTTATGCGAATTGTAATCTGTGGCTTCTCACTGCCACCCATCAGGGGGTCACACTGATTTATAGGAGGGAATTGTAATCTGTGTCTTGTCACTGGCTGCCAGCTATCAGCGTGTCTCACTGAGTTATACCAGAGTTCTGTAAATCTTTAAACCAGAGTTAAATCAGAGTTCTGTATATATTTAATATATATATCACTCACCATGTCTGAAAGGACAGGCAGACGCTCCCAGACACAGATAAGAGGGCAAGCAGCCCTGTGTTGGGAGGCTGTGCCTCTGGTCATGGTGGACGTGGTGCATCCTCTGCAGGGGCACGCTTGTCCTTTCTAACTGGTGCTTGCCATCTTCTTAAGCAGCAGCAACATACAGAGGATTTGGTGGATTGGCTAACCAGGCCATCCTCATCCTCCGAGTCCTCTGCCAACCAGGCTTGTAGTGCTTTACAGTCCACCTCAGCTGCAATAGCATCTAATGCAGCCTCCATGTCCACAGCTACTAGTGCCGTAGCCTCGCTATCACACACGGAGGAGTCAGCTGAATTGTTTGACTACAATGACAGTGACATGCTGCTTGAGGATGAGCAGCAAGTACAGTGCTCTTATTCAATCTCTGAGGTTGAGGAAGGGAGTATAATCAACCTAGATGAAGGGGGTGCCAGTGATGACACACAAATAACTGGCACTCATGTTGCCCCAGCAGCTGCAGCATACTGCCAAGTTGGCTCCAGTGACGAGGAGATAGGGGGTGAAGATGACATTGATGATGAGGTCACTGGCTTCACCTGGGTGCCCGATCGAACAGAGGAATCAAGTGAGGAGGAGGGGGAGGAGGAGGAGGAGCCACAGCAAACACAAGGCACAACATCCTCTATGACCAACCGTAGCACTAGCCAGTCCAAGGCATCAGATGTTAGAGCTGCTCCGGTGCAGAGCGCTGTTGTCTCAAAGCACACACGCAGGAACGCTGCTGCAGCGTAAGAAAAATATTGTCCCAACCATTCCCAAGCACAGCGTCTAAATGCCAGCTTAGAAAATTTACTCGCATTGCAGCTGCTGCCTTTCCAGCTGGTGGACTTTGCTCCCTTCCGTGAATTTGCTGAATGTGCTGTACCACAGTGGCAGGTTCCAAAACGCCATTACTTTTCACGCAAGGCCATTCCAGCACTATACCAGCACGTGGAAGACAATGTTATCGAGTCATTGGGAAAGGCAGTCAGCAGCAAGGTGCATGTGACTTTAGACATGTGGTCCAGCATGCATGGACAGGGTCGTTACATTTCCTTCACGGCACACTGGTTAACTCTGATTGCAGCTGGGAGGGATCCAAGATGGGGCTCTGTGCTGGAGCTTGTTCATCCACCACGCCTCCAGAGAGCTGCTTGTATGAGGTCTGTCTGCTCTACCATCACCACCTCTCCCTCTTCCTCCTCCTCCTCCTCCGTCTCTGAAGTGGCAGTTAAACCGACACCTGACAGGGTCTAACCAATGGCTCAAGGAAAAAGAAGCCATACTGTGCTTGAGCTGGGTTTGTTAAGGGGACAGGAGCCACACCGGGCCAGAAATTCTGTCAGCTCTGCAGGGCCAGGTGCAGAGATGGTTAACACCACGCCAGCTTCAGCTGGGAATGATCGTCTGTGATAATGGCAGCAACCTTCTCTCCGCCCTACGCAAGGGTAAATTGACGCATGTACCATGCCTAGCACACGTCCTAAATCTAGTGGTACAGTGTTTACTAACCAAGTACCCAGGGCTGGAAGAGCTTTTCAGCCAGGCCAGAAAAGTCTGCAGCCACTTCAGACGGTCATTCCCAGCAAGCAATCGCCCGGCAGAAATTCAAAGAGAATTCCACCTTCCCACAAACCATCTAATCTATGACATGCCCACCAGGTGGAACTCGACATTAGCAATGCTGCAGCATCTCCACAAGCAGCAGAGGGCCATCAACGAGTACCTGTGTGAGTATGGCACAAGGACAGGTCCAGGTCAACTTGGTTCCCCCCCCCGCAGTGGCTGATGATCAAGGATGCATGCACTGTACTGTCACCATTTGAGGAGGCAATGAGGATGGTGAGCAGGGACAGTGAATGCATCAGTGACACAATTCCTTTAGTGTTCCTGCTGGAGCACACTCTGTGGGGAATTATATATGTAGCTCTAGAGGCAGAGCAGCGAGAGGAAGAGGAGGCCTTCCCTAGCTCTCAAGGCCCCAGTCTTTCCGCAGACAGCATTCCAGCGGGTCCTACTCAGATCAGACAGGATGAGGATGAGGATGAGGAGGAGGAGGAATATTTAAGTAGTGGGGGCATTGAAGGTGGGGATTCCTCAAGGGAGGGTTTTGTGTGCCCAGAAACACAAGGGCTAGTGCGTGGCTGGGAGGAGGAAGTGCACGATGGGGTCATCCTCATTGACCAGGAAGACTCGGAAGCTAATGCCACCTCCAACCTACGCTGCATGGGCTCCCTTATAATGCAAAGCCTGCTAAAGGACCCCAGGATTCGTGCTATCAAGGAGAGGGATCATTACTGGTTTGCAACCCTTCTTGATCCACGATACAAGGGTAAAGTTGCAGAGCTCATCCTGCACGCACAGAGGGAGCACAGAATGAAAAAACTTGAGGACGCTCTAAAGCGACACTTGTGTAACACCTTTCCAGGCACTGGTAGGTTACCAAGTGATGACACAGGTGCTTCTGAGGCTGCGGATGATCAGAGGAATAGTGGTGAAGGCCAGGGCCGCTTGACTGATGCATTTTTAAATTTTTTTAGTCCACGACGCCCAGGGACATCAAATGTAGGCACCCATTGCCAGCGTCTTCACCATATGGTGCAGGACTACCTAGGGGCAAGGGCAGACCTGGATACCTTTCCAGCAGATGATCCACTGGCTTACTGGGTGTTGAAATTGGATCACTGTCCAGAACTTAGCCAATATGCTATGCAGCTACTAGGTTGCCCTTCATCTAGCGTGCTTTCTGAAAGGACGTTCAGTGCTGCTGGAGGTTTTGTCACAGACAACCAACCACCGACTCTGTAGACCGGCTGACATTTATAAAAATGAATCAGTCCTGGATCAGCAGCTATCAATCCCCTGATGCCGAAGTAACGGAATAGATCGGGGATGTCTTCTGCATTCACAAAACCTCCAGCACTGATCTCTTCCACAATACCACAAAAGGGTTACGGTGTGAAGGCACTTGCTGCCATGAAAGGCACAATATTTGGCTGCAATGACGCCTGTGCCACATCTATATCATTTAAATTTTTTGAACCGCAGGGTCCAACCCTGCACTCTTCCACAATACTACAGAGGGGTTACGGTATGATGATACTTGCTGGCCTGGCAGTCTGGCACCAAAGCACCATATCTGGGTGCACTATTGCCCATTACCAGATTCATATCTTTTAAATATAGGACCACATGTTCCACCCCTGCATTCTTCCACAATACCACAGAGGAGTTACTGTATGAATGCACTTGCTGGCCTGGCAGTCTGGCACCAAAAGCACAATATCTGGGTGCACTGATGCCCATTACCAGATTCATATCTTTATAATATAGGACCACATGGTCCACCCCTGTATTCTTCCACAATACTACAGAGGGGTTACTGTATGATAGTACTGGCAGGCCTGGCACCAAGAGCACAATATTTGGGTGCACTGCCACTGACGCCTGTATCAGATTCATATCCTCAGAGGGGTTACGGTGTGACGGCACTGTTGCCGACGCTAAAGGACCAATTTCAAAGCACCTATTGTTACTTTCATCCAAAGCCTGCATAAGTTTCACAATAATTTAGCCAAAAAATCACTAAACTTTTTGTACTTGTCCGAAAATGTCTTCTCTTTTCATACATACTGCCGCCCCAAGCAGTTGTTTAGATTAAAGGAATAGGATAGATTAAAGGAAATGCATTTACCGTCAGTTGAAACGTAATTTTTTTGTTTTTAATTGTTTCTATACATCCTAGAAATCCACCCCTTAAAGGGCAGGTTATGGGGACCTCCTAGGCACGATATTTGAAGGAATTTTTTGTTTTTATTTTTAACCCTTATTTCATGGAAAACTCAATGTCCCTTAAAAAACTTTTTTTTTTAACTTTTGTTGTTTCCTGTCCCCCAGGGCACTACCCCGACCCCCATACACCTTTTATGGCAAATATCTAGCATATATGCAATCTTGGAGGGCACTCTAAAAATCGAATTTTCAGCCCCATTGACTTGTATTGAGTTCGAGTTCGGGTTCGAGTTCGGATTCGAACATTTGGAAAGTTCGGGTTCGGGTTCGGGTTTTTCTGGTTTGGCTATTTTGACCTAGAATTTTCTCTTCAGTCATTCTCCTGAGTTTCACCTTTCTCTGAATAACCCTGTCAGGGTTATTCAGAGAGCGGTGAAGAGCAGGAGAATGACTGGAGAATGGAAAATTCTAGGTCAAAATAGCCAAACCAGAAAAATTCTCCCATTTAGGGTAGGGTCAGACTAGCAAATTTTTAACATGCGTTTAGGCACACTTAATTACGGCCACACTAGCAGCAAATGACGGGCAATGACGGCCAATATACGAAGTACGGTGGCACGAAAGTCCGGCCGCGTAACGCAAGTGGAAAATGAATGCATTTTTTCGAGAACGCAGAACCGCTAGTACGGACGTACAGAGTGCGATGCGTCCACTAGCGGTGTGCGTGCGTGAGTTGGAGACGTCAGACCCTGCTCATGTCCGGCCAACATAACGTCCAGACAAACAAAGTATCCTGATTTGGATCCGTAAAAAATCACGCACAAGAATGCGCATCGTATGACCGTTTTCGCGCATTCCGTGAAAAAATACGACAATGCGTTCGGAAGCACTTTTTGCCGGTCGCTGCGAAAAATGCGTTAGTCTGACCCTAGCCTTATCTCACTTTCCAAACCGGCTATTTGGTCCAGATTGTTCTCTTTTCCTGCCATTCTCATGGTTTTCACCTTTCTCTGAACAACCCTGAGAGAGAGGTGAAAGCCAGGAGAACTGGCAAGAGAAGAGAACAATCTAGACCAAATAGCCGATTTGGAAAGTGAGATAAATGGGAGAATTTTTCTGGTTTGGCTATTTTGACCTAGAATTTTCACTTCTCCAGTTATTCTCCTGCTTTTCACCGCTCTCTGAATTACCCTGTGAATGTTTAATCCCGAGGTGAAAAATAACATTGCTTTAGATGTTATTTTGAATTTTTTTCAAACACCAGTTAACCACTTGGCTGCTATGGACGCACTCAGCGCGTCAAGCCTAGTGGTTCTCCTGTGCTATGGACGCGCTGAGCGCGTCCATGCACAGGAGGCAGCAATCCGCCGGATTCCGCTGGATTGCTGCGCCCCCCGGTGCCGGCTGACATCTTGGATGTCAGCCCAGCACTCCGGGACCCCGGCGAAGCAATTAGATGTCATCACGGCGACATCTAATTCAGGCGCCCCCCCGCATGTGCGGAGGAAGCGCCTGAAAGGGAGGGGGGGAGGTCCTTCGGACCTCTCTCCCTCCCGATCGCCGGGGGCAGAGGGTTAATCCAGGCACTGTTTGGAAGGGCACAGCCTGCCCTTCCAAACGGTGGCTGTGATTAACCCCTAGGGAGCCGGATCATGAACCGGCGCTGAAAAGCGCCGGATCGTGATCCTCTCCTGGAGCTGGCAGACATCTTGGATGTCGGCCAAGCCTCCAGGAACTCCCCCTGAGGACTGGCGTGATCGTGCATAGCACGATGACGCCAGTCCTGGAGTTAACCCCTAGCTGCCACCAAAGGTGGCAGTTGGGGGTTCCAATGAACCTGCTATCTCCCGATCCGTGGCAGCTAGGGGTTAATGTTAGATATAGTTTAATCGGCCATAGCATGGCCTTTCCAAGGATACCAAACATGAGCATGAAAAATGTTTTTTTTAAAAATAAAAAATAAAAAAAAATTATTTAAAAAAAAAATGTAAAAAAAAAATAAACAAGTTTTTTTGTTTGTTTTGTTAATGCAGCAATAATGTTACCATTTCAATTATAATGTGAACAATAATGCTGCACTAACGATTTTTGTATGCGGTGCGTTTTTTTTAAAAAAAGCGAAATTTTCCCCAAAAAAAATATAACGAGACCCCATTTCTAATTTTTTTAACAAGCGCACCCCATACAAAATATAACCGCAAATGATCGCATGTTAAAATGTGAAAAAAAAACACTTTACACATAATAAATTATTGAAAATTCTAATTTTATTGCATTTTTGTTATAATATACAGACATGACATAACATATACATATAATAATGACATATTATGAATCTGCCAAGTCTGCCGGAAAGAACGATATATAATATGTCTGGGTCATATATTAAATATGGCTACAAAATGCGGTTAAACATGATGAGCTAAAGCAGTAAAAATGACCTCAGCACAGAGGTGTGAAAAGCCTCAGCAGCGAAAGGGTTAAATGCAGCATATTAGGATGTTTTAGGGAAATTAATTCTCAAATCTCAATCAGAACCAGACACCACCCCACCCTCAGTATAGTGTACAATGTATCAAATTGATTACCAGACTAAAAACACCTGGCGTCAGAGGTCATTTAGAGTTGATAATCTTTCCACGTACACATTAGTTTTTAATTCAATATCTAATAAACCGTTGCTTATAATATTCTGCAGTCTCTTTATTTCTAGATTTTTTTGTATTTTTTTAAGCATTTTCTATACTTTTTTCAAAATTTCTTTTTTTTTTCTAACTCGAACCGAACACACCCAAAAAGTTCGAAATTTGCGAACTTTCGAACTGCCAAAGTTCAGGTCGAACTCCGAACCGTCCGAACCCGAACAGGTCATCCCTATTCAGTGCACATAGGTGAACATAGGTTTTGGGGATTAACCCTTTCCATGCAGAGGACACACTCAGCGCGTCCTGCCGCATGGCTACTTCGCTGCGGAGGACACGCTGAGAGCGTCCTCCCTTTGCAGCGGCGAACGGCCAGGATTACGGCCAATCGCGGCGGCCCCCAGTGCGGGCTGACATCCTCAATGTCAGCCCAGCCTCTGGGGACCCCGTCGGGCACGATAGACGTCATTGCGCCTGCGCGATGATGTCTATTTCAGGCACCCCATTGCCATTGCGGGAAAGGTACCTGAAGGGGAGGGAAGAACCTCTCCCCCTCCCCATCCGTGCAGGCCAGCGAGTAAAGGCAGCTTGGAAGGGCACAGCCTGCCCTTCCAAGTGGCGGCTGTCTTTAAAGCCTAGTGGGCTGGATCGCGATATGGCGCTAACATGCGTAGTATCGCGGTCCCCTCCCGGAGCTGGCCCGACATCTTGGATGTTGGCCAAGCTTCCGGGATATCCCCCAATGACTGCGTCATTGATCATAACGCGATGTTGCCAGTTTCGCAATTAACCCCTTGCTGCCACCTATGGTGGAGATAAGGGGTTCATTGGAACCCCCTTTATCCCAATCCGTGACAGCTAGGGGTTAATGTTAATGAAAGAGAATGGCCTTTCCAATGATACCAAACATGACCATGTGCAATGTAAAAAAAATAATTAAAAATAAAAAAATAATCTTGTTATAAACTCCCGTCAGTCGTTGGGGAGAGTATGATTTGGCTGGCGACTCTTGGAAAAGCTTTGGGGATCTTGGCCGACTGCACAGCATCCCATGAGCCCACAGGTTGAAACCACAATGCCATCCATGGCTATAGTGTAAATATCCTCCTGTGGTTGGGTCCAGAGAACATTGGCTCTTTGCTCTGCTGCTGGCTCCTGGTGGTGTGGTGATCTCCTCTTTCGATGTAAGACTGTTCTCCTCTCTCCCAAGATCTGACACTTCAGAATGAGGACAGAGACCAGCCACAGCATGCCCCAACACAGCACTTCTCCCAAATCCACTGGGAGCTCCTCAGGCTTCTCATCAAACAAAATGTGGTCCATGTTCTATATGACCACTGTCCCCTCAAAATGGGGATCCGGGCCAGCTGTCTCACATCTCACATGCACAGTGGGGAGTACAACAGCATATTAACAGATAACAGATATTCATCTATGCTGTTCAGTTCTAGCAGGGGGTGCAAAGTCCTGAGAATTGTAAACCACAGAAAACCAAAGAGCTCATAACACCAGCTCCCAATGTAGATGCTCTTCCCACCCAGGTGTCCGTGTTTTGGTGCTCTGTTGGGACCCTTGATGCAGGTAGCACTACCCAGGAAACAGAGGTATGGATGTTGAAGTGATTATATTAGTAAAGTACCTCTCTTTCACGTCTTCAGACAACTCTGGATTGCTGTCCCTTTAATCACCTGGCTGAGAGTGAGACTAGCTTCCAGAGTCTCTGGAGTTTTTGGATTTTCTTGAATTATCTAAAAAATATCTACATAGCCTCAAAAGAACTCAGAATAACGCACTGTATATTTATTAAGACGTATATTCATTGATTGGTTATTAATTCTTATTTTACCAGTAAATAACCAAATTATACCATTGTTATTGGAGGCACTGTCATTAATGATAGATATAGATATATATATATTGTGGGGGGTTGTATAACGCACTCAAGAGACTTAATGTCGATTAAAAAGAATTTTATTGTTTCAAATCATGTTGAAAATTCATTTTTAATCAACATTAAGTCTCTCGAGTGCGATATTCAACCCACCACGATTTCTTCCTATACGGCACCAGAGCACGACAACTTTCTTGTCAAGGGTTGAATACCAGGCACCTGTTGAGTTAATAATATATATAGATAAGAGAAAATACATGTCATAATAAATAACCCAATATATATGGAGGCACTGCTGAGAGTCTAGTGAATTTTATTTGATAAAATATCAATTTTGATTGAGGTGTGACACAGCCATTTGTTGTTGAACAAAGCAATATTGAATATTTTTGATCTGCCAGTTGCCAGGCAAGAGAGTAATTAGTTGGTGATAAATATCTTGTCATTATACTGGTTTCGATATCACATTAACTGTTGGTTTTTGGGATATTTTAACATTAAGTCTGTTGAGAACAGCCCCACTACCTCCCTTGCTGGAGACCAGGCGTGGCTATCACCAGAAATATCAGCGCACGAAAAAGCTCAAAGACAGCTTTTTTAAGCTGTAAATGGTGAAACACATAATGGACAAGCTGAATCTTGATGTAGACATAATTGAATATATACAAGCAATGAAGAGTAAGGCAAAACCTTTGGTGAATGATATGTGGGATGTGAACGGTGACCTCTTTGGTTATTTAAATCAATTTCATGATGCAAAAGACAGGAAAAAACATAATCAACTCATCCTACAATATGCCAACGTTATTATATTTGAGTAATGAATTTGTTCACCAGAGTATACAACAAAAACGTGAATTGCATGAATTAAGGAAAAAGGTATCCTGTATGAAAAAACATTAACCATCAAGGTAAAGGATGGAAAAAGGCCAAATACCACCAGAGCCAAAAGAAGTCAAAGGGGATCCCACCAAAAGATTCCACCAGACCCACCCACAAATCTTCTTACACCAGTCTCTACCTCTATAACCAAATGGTAAAGTATAATTGAATAATTTTAACTTGATATCCATTTTATAATTGCATTGTCACTGCTTTACATGTGTAATGGGCGTTATGGCGCTTACCCCAGATCAGCGTTGTTTGGATCTTTATAAACTGCTTTTCGTACCATAGAAATATATGAACACTGCAATACCTTATATCCCAAGCCAGGGAGGTAATACACGATTCAGAATACCACTCAACCCCAATTGGTTTCGAGACCAAGAGACTGTTGAGCGAAAACACAATAACTCTATTCACATAGATATCTCTTGACTGGATACATGAGAATAATGTGGTACAAGACAGACGTAATTAATCGTATCTTTACAATCAGAGAGTGTGTTACAAGGTCTGTATAGAGGCTTGTTCTTAAACAGGTTGAATGAGGGGTTGGTGAGTTTTGCAGCATGCAGGGCAGTCAAACAATGAGAGATATTGTGATTAAGCTGCAACCAGAATAACTACTCAACAAACAACTGGAGCGGTAAGTAGGTCTCTCGACCTGGCGGGCAGACACACAATCTGAAGCCTTGCGATTAGGACTGAAACCAGATTGGGTGGTCAACAGAGAATTAGGGAAGCCTATAGGTTTCACAACCTGGTGGGCAGACCCCCAAACGATAAGAATGCGGTTAAACATAGACGAGTACACAGAATATTGCACAGAACAAACACACATGGGAATAAGCAAGAGGATCATCGATAGGCAAACTGGGTCAAAACATATGCAGGGTCCTTGTACAAGCAAGTTGGCAACTGGGTAATCAAACACACTGATACTAGATACAGCAGGCGATGCGTGAAATATACTCCACGTCAGGGCAACCGGCACATCCTCGCACCCTGCATTTAAGGCCAGCAGCTCCTCATCACCACGCCAAGCCTCGCCCCCTCAGATGCCGATCTTCCAGCTCTAAACTCCTGGCACCCGGCAAGCCAGCGATGCCGCTGGGCGCCCTGACCCCCCACGAAGTGCCGCAGGGGCCAAAGACATCACAACATGTCCATCACCTAGTAAAGGAATATAAATGAATTATTTGGCTGTTGAAGCCTAAACATTAGAATAGTTATCAGCCCTTCAGTTCCTACTGCAGTGGATCTCTAAGGAAGAAACTATTAACGGGCAGCCCTGTTGCTCCCCATAATTTATTGGATTTATTTATATTTCAAGAATGCTGTGTTTGGACATCTAAGGATAATAATTGTCCCTGTAGTGCAATAAGCTGGAGCTAAGAAATAGCTTTCATATATCGAGTTACCGCCAGCCCCATTAGAGTAAACTAACATACCCTAATTCTACGTCTTTCAACTGCTACTATTGAATGTGTTTTCATGTACAATACATGTGATACTAGTTAAGTCAATAGGAAAATTTTTGTTAACTCATGCTGATTGAATTGCTGAGTCTGTATTTCAAGTGATTAAATATACAGGTTATATTGCTTTTTCCATCATATGTGATACAGAGTAAATGTGATGAATAATATTATAAGCCAAGTATTGATACTGTAATTTATATTTCAAGAGTGTGTTATGTTTCCCTGAAGAAAGTTTCATTTAGAGAATCAGCCCTAACACAATACTAAATTGCACTGCAGGTGATGCCCCAGTGGTTAAGCCAGGTTGAGGGTTGTTTTATAATGGGAGAGCTTATGATGTAGAATAGAACTTAGTGTTTAAGAATTGATTCGTGCATATGTGTGGTGCGGTCTATAAAACTAAACTGTTTGTCCATTAGATTATTGCGCATTACAGTATTGCTACTAATCACTAGGGATGAGCCGAACACCCCCGTGTTCGGTTTGCATTCGAACTCGAACAATTTCAAAAGTTTGAATTCGGACGCGAACATGATTCGAACTCAATGCAAGTCAATGGGACTCTTTTACATCCTCAGCCCCCGCTGTGCCCCCTGGGGGTCTGGACAAGAAGGGGGACCGCTGGCTGGTCGGGTGCCAGCACTTGCTGCTGACAGATCAGCTTCTGAGGAGGCGGGGTCAGGTGTGGTTACCTGGAGCCACAGGCTTTGAAACAGGGCTCTTGGAATGGCCTCATCACCCTGTTGTGCAGTTTATCTCACGCATCGCTATTTCTACATCTATTTGACTTTATTGTTGATGACCCTGCTTGTATGAGATCCTTCCCCTGTTAATTGACCCGGCTTGGCTTAGACTACACTCTCTCTATCGTGTTTATTTCGCTGTATCACTTGTTTTAGTGATTTAACCCACTGCTGGTTGCTGGGTTGATCACTTGCTGTTTTGGGTTCTATCCCTTCACGTTTTTGGGTATCGTTTGCAACCCTCCGGGGTTCCCTTTACCCAGGTTACAACTTATGTTTATGGTTTTGCTAAGACCATGATAAAAAACTATTGTTTATTTCTGTTTTATGTTATTTCTGCATCTCTGACTGCCCTGCACCTTGAGTACTTCAAGGACTTTCATTCCACACTGCATCACGTTTGCTTCTCACCGCACTGGACAGGAATCCACTAACTAAATTAAAAAGTACACACAAAACCGTTTTATTTTCACAAAGCACATGTCATATAGGCAAAAAAAAGTTTCTACTGAATAAAATACATCAAAAATTACTGTTAATTTAATTGGAATAGTATAAAAATATAAAAAAGGTAACCCCTGATCTTCATATATTTTAGGGACACAGAGCGCTGTGTATAGAGTAGGGATGAATTGATACCACACACAGACATATACGTATATATCAACACGCAGACCTATATATACGTATATATCAACACGCAGATATATATATATATATACACCCACCCACAGACCTCAGACCATATATACACATACGCATGGGGGTTGCATGTGGACAATCTCAACTAAATGCGCCCACTCCCATTTGGCTGATCCCCCCAGAAGAAATGTTGAACCCGACAGAGCAGAGAATATATATAATATTCTCTGCTCTATCAGGTTCAACATTTCTTCTGGAGTGATCAGCCAAATGGGGGGGGGCAATTATTTGCCAAAATGTGTGTGTAATTCAAGTCTGGATATATATATTTATAAGAATATAGCTGTATATCTTATATATATATATATATATATATATATCATACCTGCCCTTACCTTCCCCTATAAATTTGCTAAAAATATACACACAAAAAAAACAAACCACTGCCTGAGACCCCATGCAGCCCACATGCCACCCCCTCTACCTGGCTGAATGTATCTAATATATAATTAAATACATTCAGCCAGGTAGAGAAAAAAAAAGTTTTATGTTCCCGGGGACATTTAAAAATGTCCTCTGATTTTTTTTTTTTTAGAAATGTGTCGCCTTACCTTAGCCTGGTGGTCAGTGGGGGCTCCCTGGATCCTGGTTGTGGGGGCAGGGGACTACCGTGGCCGCAGGTGCAGTGGTTCCCTCCCTGCGCCGCCTGTCTCTGCCCCATGCACCCGGGCAGCTAGCCTGCCTAATCGCAGCTCTGTCATCCGGGGGCCGCATGCTCCTCAAGGGGATCCTTGGGAGGCCCCGGCAGGCTGCCCTCTACAGTGCCTGATTAGAGGGCCATGTCTGCCTGATGTTTTATCCTATAGGCTTCAATGTTAAAATATTCCCGTTTTAATTCAATATCTAAAAAACCATTGCTTATAATATTCTGCGGTAAAGAGTCTCTTTACTTCTAGATTTTTTAGTATTTAACCCCTTTCCATGCGGTGGACGCGCTCAGTGCGTCCAACTGCATGGCACCTTCTGTTCCGGCCGATCGCTGGCCCCCCCGGTGCGGGCTGACACGATGTCAGCCCAGCACCAGGAACCGCCGCCGGTGAAATTAGGTGTCATCCCTATCTTTAGATCCGTGGCAGCTAGGGGTTAAAGTTTGGTATTGGTGGATCGGCCAGAGCATGGCCGTTCCAACGATACCAAACTCGACTGTGAAAAAAGTTAGTAAAAAAAAAATTTAAAATAAAAAAATATTTTTTAAAAAAATTATTAAAAAATAAATAAACAAGTTTTGTGGTTTTTTTTGGTTTGTTAATGCAGCAATATTGTTCCCATTTCAATTATAATGTGAACAATGATGCTGCAATAACGATTTTTGTATGCGGTGCGTTTGTTAAAAATCGTGTAATTTTCCCCAAAAGAAAATGTAAAGAGACCCCATCTCTAATTTTTTTAACAAGCGCACCCCTAACAAAATATAACCGCAATTGCTCGCATGTTAAAATGTGAAAAAAAACACTTTACACATTGTAAATGATTGAAAAATCATATTTTATTGCATTTTTTGTTACAATATACAGACAGGTCATGTCGTATACATATAATAATGACATATGAATCTGCCGAGTCTGCCGGAAAGAACGATATATAATATGTCTGGGTCATATACTAAAATAAGCCTTCAAAACGCATTTAAACATGAAGAGCTAAACCGGTAAAAATGACCTCAGCACAGAGGCGGGAAAAGCCTCAGCAGCGAAAGGGTTAAGCATTTTTTATACTTTTTACAAAAAAAAAATTCAGAAATTTTGGCGAACGTTCGCGAACAGCCGATGTTCGAGTCGAAATCCGAACCGAACGCTCATCCCTATACCTGAGCCGAATGTTCTAATTTGATACAATGAAAGAGCAATCATATAAACACAAGCCCAGTATGAGATGACTTTTCACTTTCTCTTTATTTCATGTTCTTGCCTTTTTTCATGACATATTCTCTTGAGTTCATACTGGGTCTGAACAATATAATGAAACATTTTGGGACAAATATACAGACCACTATGGCCCAGCTGGAAGCTAGGATAGCAAAGACCTCCATGGCCACTGTGTACTTGCCCTGAGAACTAAGTGAGGCCGGGATATACGACACCCAGACACTGAGGAAAGCCAGCATGCTGAAGGTGATGTACTTTGCTTCATTGAAACTGCCAGGAAGTCTCCTGGCCAGGAAGGCAACAACAAAACTGATGGTGGCCAGAAGTCCAAGGTAACCCAACATGCACCAGAAGGCAGTGGGTGAACCTTCATTACACTGAAGAATGATGAGTCTAGGTTGAGTCTCAATGTTCTGTTCCAGAAAGGGAGGATCAAGGGACAACCATGTGATGCACAAAATAAACTGCAGGAGCAAGCAGATACTAATAATCATGTAGGACACCCAAGGGCATGTCCACTTCTTCAGATTACTACCTGGTTTAGTGGCCATGAAGGCGAAAACCACCATGATAGTTTTGGCTAAAATGCATGAAATACAGAGGGAAAATACCATGCCAAATGCTGCTTGACGTACAAGACAATTCTCAGGTTTGGGGAAACCAATAAACATCAGAGAGCAGAGGAAGCAAAAAGATAAGGACAGCAGGAGTAAACAGCTCAGAAAAAAGTTGTTGGCTTTCACGATAGGAGTGGCTTCAAACTGAACGAAAACCTTCAGGATGATGACTGGAACCAAAGAAGAGATGGTGCTTGTGCAGGCCAACGTAGTGCCCAATGGTTCTTCATAGGAGAGATATTCTATGGTTTTTGGAAGACAGATGGATTTCTCTGGATTTGGCCACATGTCCCATGGACACTTAATGCAAGTGAAAGAATCTGAAAAATAAATGATGTAGCAAAAACGTATCAGACTCATCATGATTTCACTTTAAATTTATGAATGTTATTATCTGGATTATTCAAAGAGAATCAAAGTCACCGCACGTTCGGTGACTTTTTGTTCTCTTTAATTCGGCACAATTTGGCGATCCCATTTTGGGGACCCTGCGGTGTATTCAGCAAGCACCACAGGGCCGTCGTAGTGCAGGGAAAAGCCACCGCAAACCCACCAAAAACTCACCACAAAACCCGACGAAGGTGCACCGAAACCCGCAAAAACATCTGGATTAACCCCACTGAAAACGCCGGAAAAACCCGAGCAGGAGCCGATCACAAGCAGCGCAGCCACTGGAAAAAGCCGACACCGCAGACGAAGGAGGTGAAGAAGAAAAAAACAGTACGCTTGAATGTTTGAAAAGTGAAACGCTGTTTGCAAACAAACTACTGAGCGAAAATGTCTGAAATTTACATATGAGGTCCAATGAATGATAATAGAAAGGGCTGTTACAGAAAAAACAGTTTAAAAAGAAAGACGGAAATTTTTTTTTCAAAAAATCCCAAAAAGTGCCGAAGAGGTCCTAAAAAAATCTAAAAATGAAAAGACTTTTTACTGCAGAATATTATAATGAATGGTTTATTAGATATTGAATTAAAATGGGAATATTTTTAACATTGAAGCCTATGGGATTCGCCTGAATAAACATGACGAATTAAACCACCGAATGGCAGGTCATTTCAGGAACCTTTCATGGCTAGTTTTTGTTCTCTGAATAGCCGAGGCATTGCTTCTCTATGGGGATTTCACTGCCCTCGAACAGGCACCGTATGTGCAGGCAATTCGCCAGGATTTGGCGAATTGCCTGCTCTCTGAATAGCCGAATGGCCAGGAAAGATAACCGTACCCTGAATTTCAGCGTTTGGTTACCTTTCTCCGGCAATTCGGATCTCTTTGAATAACCCTGTATGGCTTCGCTGTGGAGGATGCGCTCAGAAAGTCATCGGGAAAACATGATCATATAAAATGTAAAAAAAATAAAAAATAAATAATAAAAAAAACAGAATGAAAGCACCGGCATTGTCAATTTTTCACATTTAAAATAAGCAACGCAGCTGACATTACTCACCTTCTCAATTCCCACGTCGAGAGTGCTCAGCATTTTATTCATAGCAATATTATTCAGAAAATGCAATGCTCCAAAACACAAGCAAAACATTTTTGTTTTTCTTTAATGTTTTGTTAAAAATTGTGTATTTTCTTAGGAAAATGCAGTAACAGCTTCTCCATTGCAGATTTTTTTTAAAGCAGTAATCCATAGAATATATTATCAAAGTTATTTTTTTTTTCTTGTTTAGGTTTTTGTATATGAAGTAGGCTGGATACTTCTGGTTTACGCAGCCACCCAGGAAGGGAACAGTGTGCGAAACCACGTTTTGTGGATAAATAACCACAAAGGTTTGGATGATAAAATGTGAGAAAATAATTTTACTCGCAGGAAATGATTAAAATCAGAATTGAAATTAAATTTAAAAAAAAATTGTTATCGCATTCTGACGGAAAATGACGTATACGCGTAATAAAGATATGTTCTGCATCTTCCGAGTCAGCTGAAAAAAATAATATATAACTTGCCCGGGTCCTACAATAAAACATGACTTTAAATCACGTTTAAACCTGATGCGCATAAAATGGTATGTATTAACTCAGTACACAGAGGTGAAATGGCTCAGCAGCAAAGGGGTTAACACCAATTAGGAAAATATCACACAATATTGGACGGCAGAAGAACTGAAACCAATTGCTATGTTATTAACCTGCCTGTTTGATTGGAGATCTCCCCTTGTGGACATGGGACACAATTGTAGCAGCAGGCAGGTTCTCCACTTCTACCTGCCTTCCAAAAACCAGGTGGGCAGCTCTGACTGCAGACTGAGATAGGGACCTAAAGGGGGAGATAAAGATTATTTTCACACTTCCACAGTTGACAAATACTATAATGTTACTGTCACTTGCAGTGGCGTAGCGTGGGGGGGGCTGGGGGGTCCGTGGCCCCGGGCGCAGTTTTGTTAGGGGCGCATTCGCGCCCCTAAAACTGGCCCGGGGGTTGAGGGACCCAGATGCCGGGCAGCGCGGGAGCGCCTGCCCGGTCTTGAACAGTCCGTCCTGTGAAGTGGATGTGGCTGTGTGCGTGCGCAGCCGGTCACGTGGTCCGGCTAATCAGGTGGTACTGAGTCTCTGTACCACCTGACTGGCCGGACCGCGTGACCGGCTGCGCACGCACACAGCCGCATTCACTTCACAGGACGGACTGTTCAAGACCGGGCAGGTGCTCCCACGCTGCCCGGCATCTGGGTCCCCTCAACCCCCTGCCGGAGCTGGGGCAACAATCCAGGTGAGAGCTGGGGCAAATCCATGACCTGGGGGCAAATCCATGTGTGACCTGGGGCAAATCCATGAGCTGGGGGCAAATCCATGAGCTGGGGCAAATCCATGAGCTGGGGCAAATCCATGAGTGAGCTGGGGGCAAATCCATGAGTGAGCTGGGGCAAATCCATGAGTGAGCTGGGGGAAAATCCATGAGTGAGCTGGGGGCAAATCCATGAGTGAGCTGGGGCAAATCCATGAGTGAGCTGGGGCAAATCCATGAGCTGGGGGCAAATCCATGAGCTGGGGGCAAATCCATGAGTGAGCTGGGGCAAATCCATGAGTGAGCTGGGGCAAATCCATGAGCTGGGGCAAATCTATGAGTGAGCTGGGGCAAATCCATGAGTGAGCTGGGGCAAATCCATGAGCTGGGGCAAATCCATGAGTGAGCTGGGGGGCAAATCCATGAGTGAGCTGGGGCAAATCCATGAGTGAGCTGGGGGCAAATCCATGTGTGAGCTGGGGGCAAATCCATGAGCTGGGGGCAAATCCATGAGCTGGGGGCAAATCCATGAGCTGGGGCAATATCCATGTGAGAGCTGGGGCAATATCGATAACGTGTCCACAGGTTGGGGGGGGCGCACAATTCTTGGCTGGCCCCGGGTGCTGACAACCCACGCTACGCCACTGGTCACTTGTACATATTAGGGAATGTGTATACGGATATACACTATACAGTGTGGGCGCTTGTTTATTTGATGAATTGATTAAAGTGCTATGTGGATTACTAGTAAATAGTCAAATGCAGCCTATAGTATGGTAAAAAACACATAAAAAACAACCAAAATATGTGTCAAGACTAAGACAAAGAGATGAAAAAGGACCATACGGCGCATAAAATAGTGTATAAAATAGTGAACAGCTGATTAATAGACAACTGGTTAATATTGGATAAAATGTAAAATATAAGTGAATAAAATTGCCCTTTAAAATACCAAATAGAAATATTAAAGATGCATAGGAAAAAGAGTAAAATGTGCAAAAAGTATATATGGAGATAAGTCAATTAGTGCAAATGAGTGCTCAAAAAGTGCAGCAGTTCAATACTCAAAGGAGTGTTGTTGATTGAAGACAAGTGTATCAATCTTCTCTGTGGTGTGAGTATCAGATCTTCTCTTTAAAGATATCCCTCAGAGAGAAATAAAACATAAAGGCAATAATAGTGCAGATGGTCGTACTGGAATGGAGCAATTCAATAAAGTCAATGTATGTACCACTCACATTTATAGGAGCCTAAGGGAAATCCAGGCTCAAGGAAAATAGCTTGCGGCCAGATATAGGGTGGCACGTCCCTCCTTTCGTCTATGGTGGTTGCTAGGTAAAGCAGAGAGAGTCGGGAGACGACACTCCCATAGCGTAACTCTGTGCGTATATGTGGAAAAATTAAATTAAAATTGATCACACTCACCAATTATAGAGCCTCTCAATACCAGGCTCAAGGGATACCGCCTTGGGCTCTCTTAAGGTGGAGGCCCGAACCCCTGCCGCCTGGATCCTCCTTTCAGCACTGAGCTGTCATAGCAGAGAGCTCAGTGCTGAAAGGAGGATCCAGGCGGCAGGGGTTCGGGCCTCCACCTTAAGAGAGCCCAAGGCGGTATCCCTTGAGCCTGGTATTGAGAGGCTCTATAATTGGTGAGTGTAATCAATTTTAATTTAATTTTTCCACATATACGCACAGAGTTACGCTATGGGAGTGTCGTCTCCCGACTCTCTCTGCTTTACCTAGCAACCACCATAGACGAAAGGAGGGACGTGCCACCCTATATCTGGCCGCAAGCTATTTTCCTTGAGCCTGGATTTCCCTTAGGCTCCTATAAATGTGAGTGGTACATACATTGACTTTATTGAATTGCTCCATTCCAGTACGACCATCTGCACTATTATTGCCTTTATGTTTTATTTCTCTCTGAGGGATATCTTTAAAGAGAAGATCTGATACTCACACCACAGAGAAGATTGATACACTTGAGTATTGAACTGCTGCACTTTTTGAGCACTCATTTGCACTAATTGACTTATCTCCATATATACTTTTTGCACATTTTACTCTTTTTCCTATGCATCTTTAATATTTCTATTTGGTATTTTAAAGGGCAATTTTATTCACTTATATTTTACATTTTATCCAATATTAACCAGTTGTCTATTAATCAGCTGTTCACTATTTTATACACTTGTACATATTACCCTTATTTAAAACCTATAAGAGTAAGTGGCCAACCTATATTGAAAAACAATGGCCCTAGTCCAATGGGTTGTTAGAATTAACCAATGAGCCATTAAGCATAAGAGCCCTGTAATGGACATAGGTACCTAGACATTAATATTTTATATGTAATTCCTGCACAGAACTGCTTTGTATGCAGGCATATTCTGTTCTTCTGAGGACTTCGTAAAAAGGTTTGCATGGTCTTTTGCTTCTCCCTTCTGGGAGCTCCCTTCTCTTTTGATCAGGGGTAGGTATGAAGCTTGCATGTTTTCTGCTGGGTCCATTGAGTCACAGAGGAAGGTTAATGTGTTAGAAATCAATCAGCAAGATCAACGAGCCCTCAGGAATGATTTATGCAATGCATATGAAAGGAGCAGATGAGTTCTCTCAGACAGGATGCTGAAGTATGATTTATTGTGTGTAGCTTCCTGGGAATACATAGACTCCTGTCCATTTCGTCTACGTACGTATTTGAATCTCAATACACATATATTCATACAGGAAATTAAAAATATCTGTCAATTATCTTTCAGTCATCTCTTTGATCAGATACACAATTGTGAGAACTCAAAAGGATAAATCAAAACTAGACAATTAAACTAATTATACATGGGGTCACATTATCATCGCTTTATACCTTTAGGTCATTCTAGATGCTCAGAGGGGAAGAAGAAAAGTCTAATAATTATTCATGAAATACCCTTACGATGTACGAAAGGGATTCCCCAAGGAGGCCTCTTCCAGCAAACCACACTTGGAGCCTGGGCCAAATGCCTAATCTAGACATTAAATAACTATTTACTCCATTTCCCCAAAATGTACTTCACCGAACAAGAAAAATATAATAACTTAAATTTAAAAGTTCATTTATCTAATAATCAACACGAGTCAGATCTATATCTGTGTGTTCTCTTATGGTCAGCTTCACTCCACAAAACGCATACACACCTACATTGACACACACTCTCAAGAAATACCTTCTAATTTTCACAAATCCAATCCTTTCTCACACTTATCTAGGGGATTAAAGAAAAATATATAATCTATATATAATAATAATCTCATAATCTAATACCGTAGTCCTTGTCCAGAGTGTGAGGTCAAGGTTTGGCCTTTTGGCAACATCTCAGCCTGATACGCATAATCATTGAATGTAATCGGAGCTCCCAACATAGGGACTCCTGAACAAGCTGTCTCTATGCGCTGCTTGTGTACTGCCTGTGACCTTTGATCTTGACACAATGTCCATGATTTGTTCTATACTCAGCCACTTGGTGACTGTCAGATTTCTTGTGATGATGAAGATGTGACACAATTTTAGCAAGAATAAAGAAATAAAAAAAGAAAATATGGTATACCCTCTAATCGTAAACACATTCATTCATTCAATTTCATACATCACTCTCAAGTGCATGAAAACAAATAAAATGTGTTAATTACACAAGAAACACAGATAATACATTTTAAAATTTCCGCGCAAAGCCTATTTCACGCAGCAAAAAAAGAAAATCATACTACTTCTGACTCATTGCATTAAAGAAAAAAAATATATATATACCCAACTTTGGCTCAAAAGGGAAATAGCCGAAGTGCATACACCACCCATTTTAATATCAAAAAATATTTTAATTATATCTTTTCCATTCTTGTTTGGTGTTTTGAAATGAAACAATAAAAGGCAACATTGATTTTATTGAATTAAAACTTTCCTGCAATCATTTAGACCTGAATTAAACTATATTCCATTTAACACTAGATATGTCATGAAACGTATTTATGTAAAAGCATTCAATTATATGTTCCTGGATACATTAATTAACTCTAATTTTAATTGGATATGATTTCCATACTCCAAAATGTGTCAGGGAATTTGAACAATATTGATTGTAACCAAACAACAAGAATAATAAAATATACAGAATAATTATCACTTAGACAATACAATGATGATTCATCAACATATGAAAATGCATGGTTTCTTTTCTTTTTTTTTCTTTCTTTGTCTTATGTCTTATTGGTTCAAAATCAAATATAACTGTTTTGTGAAACTGTTATGACAATAATTGATATTTTTAAGTTTTATTTCCTTAATTCCAAATCAAAGATCTTCTTTAATCGCATGAATAATTGATGAGTTGGTGATAAAATTTCTTTGATTAATGGACAATTTTTCAGTATATATAAACGTAGAACAGGTGCACGTAATGACTGAAAACTTTTTGAGTGAAGGGTATAAATCATACTCTGTCTGCGCTAGCATTTTTATTCCTTAATCTGCAAATGATGGCATGCATAAATCTGAAAATAATTCAAATCTATTAATTAATTAATTATTCCATTTATTATAACATAATAAATACTATAAAGAAATCAGGAATCCATGATGAAAGTTCTGCAAATTTTGGAAACAAAGGCATTGAGGGGGAAAGACAAGATGTAGGGGAAAGGGAATAGAATGTGAAAACTTTTTTCTTTTGCAACGGTCATCATTTTCTTACATTCTCTTGTATATTCAAATAAAAAAAAATATAACACAGCAATGCCCATTACTTAAAGAAACATACATACAGATGTATTTGTTTTATTACAATTCAAATAAATTTCAACTTTCCCTACAATTTTCATGTCATCTGGGGTTTTTATTTTATTTATTTGTGTTTTCATTTCACTCACATCATGGACACAGAAAATTCGTATGCATTAATATACCATATAACACAATTTATTGAATAATAAAGTATTTTATCAGAAAGGATACATTGAGATTTCTCTCATTTACTAGTATGTCTTTCTTGTCCTTTCTACAGTGCTACAGAGCTTGTAAGCGCTTCCCACACAGTACACATAAACTCCACTGCTTCATATTCTCTATTAACTCTAATCTTTCAATATCACTATATCCTTTTAGATTGTAAGCTCTTAAGCAGGTCCTCCTGCCTACTGTACTATGTTGAACCTATATGCATACTTATTGTTCTAACTCCCATTTTACAGCGCTACAGAACCTGTGGATGCTTCTTTAAATATCTATAACGCTTAGAATTTCATTCATTTACTAACAAAGAAACTGCACACCACACCTCTTTTGGGAAAACGTATAGCTTATATTAAAGCCCATGGCAGATTGACTGCATCTGCGACGCCCACCACCTTGACGCACAAAATAGCTTGTTATATCATGTATCAATTTGTATTAAGTTTAGTTCCCATAATTCCCTTGTTTGCTCTACATCCATTCTGCACGCATGCAGAGAGCGCTCAGATTGCGTTCGTCTGACCTGCCTAAGACAAGGTCATAATTCATTGCTTTGTTCATAATTACAATTGCTTTAATAAAATCTGGGAATTATTTCAGTTATTTAATATGCAATTACACTAGAGAAAATATACATATTGCATAGAAATAAAGTAGCATATTACAGGGAAACAGGGCATATATATGTATATTTATATGTTAGTGCTATAGCCTTACATCCTAAATAGATGCAAAACCGTTACCATTTTATAAAGCACTAACAAAGCGCCAGAATTTAATTACTATTATATATTTATTTAAGGCATTAGATATGTGTTATTATCAATATCATTACTATTTGTTATGTAATGTCTAATTATCCCTAATAGATACTCACAGCATGTAAACAAATCCCATTATAGCATCCTAACAGAACAACAAAATAACTAAATATCCCATAATCCAACATGCATTCCAAAAAAACTCACATATGGTTTAGATCAGACTGCTAAAACCGCTCACAGAAGAAAAAAGGGAAAAAACCTAATAGCTAGTCAAAGAAAAGCAGTCCTTATCTATATAAACACATCATAATAACATTATAAATTACAAATAAAAAGAGATAGTAATAAAAAACGAACAAAGAAAACTGTGTGGGGGCTCCTAGTGTGGGGACTCCCTCAGAGCCAGGCTCCCCACAGGCCCTGTTTTGAAGTGGCCTGCATTCAAGTGGCAACAGGATTTAATAACTGGACTTCGAAACTGGAGGGAGAAACTACAAACACTGACATCGACTCACTAACTATTAAACTGCTCTAAACACCCTTTGCACCATGTCCTCTATGTCTTTCCTGCTTTTCCTATCTGCCCTTTTCCTGAAACTTTCAGCATGCTCCTACAGTAATGTAGCAACAACCCCCACACTATTTCTATCTCTCCCTCCCTCCTCTCATCCCCAATGCTGGCCTCCCATGAACTGCTTAAATTCTTGAGGAACCTTTACCTATCTAACTCTCGTCTCCCAACCTCCTCGCGCTCCTGTAAATCCTAGTCTCATCTATGCTTACTTACACTCATAGTACTGCACGCAGCCGGTGACATCAACCCTAATCCCAGCCCCACAATAATCCCAAAACATTCTAGGCCACGCATAATTTCTCTCAGCAAAACCCCCAGATCCCATTGCTCGCATAATCTTATTTCTATTAACCACAGCCCTCAATCCTTTTCTTCTGTGCACTTTGGAACGTGCACTTTGGAACGTGCACTTTGGAACGTTCAGTCTGCAATAAGCTCACAACTGTCCATGACATGTTGCGCTCAAACTCTTTCAATCTTCTAGCAGTAACTGAAACCTGGCTCTCCTCCTCTGACACGGCCTCCATTGCTGTCCTCACACCTTTCGGTTAGAGATGAGCTGTTTGGTTCAATCTGTTCGGAGTTCGCATCGAACATCGGCCGTTCGGCTGTTCGCCGAACTCCAAACATTTCTGCGTGGTCGGTTCGAGTTCACCCACAATGCACCACAATGGACCACAATGCACTTTTCCACTGGCCTGAAATTTATAATTGGCTACAGCCTTGCTCCTGAGCACAGGTCAGGTGCAAGACAGGTGCAAGACTATGCCAATCACGGCTCAGCGTCCTGATTGGGCAAATTTTGCACAATCATGGGCTCACAGAGCTAAGTCCCGCTGCACACTATATAAGGTGTCCCTCGCAGCCCCAGCACGTGCTTTTTGAGAGGAGATTGTTCTGTTAGTGTATGTTCTCACTGCCAGCAGCTATTGTGGGGGTCTCACTTCTACAAAATATCTGGGAGTTGTTGTAATCTGTGTGTTCTCACTGCCAGCAGCTATTGGGGGGTCTCACTTCTACCAGATATTTGGGAATTGTAATCTGTGTCTTCTCACTGCCAGCTATCAGGGGATCCCACATACTTCTAGCAGATATCTGGGAATTGTAATTTGTGTCTTGTCACTGCCACCCATCAGGTGGTCTCACTCATTTATAGGAGGTTGCTGGAAATTTTAATCTGTGTCTTGTCACTGATTGCCAGCTATCAGGGTGTCTCACTGAGTTATACCAGAGTTCTGGAAATCTTTAATATAGATAACACAGTTGAATCAGAGTTCTGCATATCTCCAATTTTTATAACAGAGTTGAATCAGAGTTCTGTATATCGTTAATCTATATATCACTCACCATGTCAGAAAGAACAAAAAGGACAGGCAGATGCTCCCAGACACAGATAAGAGGGCAAGCAGCCTCTGTGTTGGGAGGCTGTGCCTCTGGTCGTCGTGGACGTGGTGCATCCTCTGCAGGGGCACGCTTGTCCTTTCTAACTAGTGCTGGCCATCTTAAGCAGCAGCAACATACAGAGGATTTGGTGGATTGGCTAACCAGGCCATGCTCATCCTCCGAGTCCTCTGCCAGCCAGGCTTGTAGTGGTTTACAGTCCACCTCGGCTGCCAAAACATCTAATTCAGCCTCCATGTCCACAGCTACTCCTGCCGTAGCCTCACTATCACACACGGAGGAGTCAACTGAACTGTTTGACTACAATGACAGTGACATTCTGCTTGAGGATGTGCAGCAACTACAGTGCTCTGATTCAAACTCTGAGGTTGAGGAAGGGAGAATAATCAACCTAGAGGAAGGGGGTGCCAGTGACATACAAATAACATGCACTCATGTTGCCCCAGCAGCTGCAGCATACTTCCAAGTTGGCTCCAGTGATGAGGAGATAGGGGGTGATGACGATGATGAGGTCACTGACTCCACCTGGGTGCCTGATCGAACAGAGGAGTCAAGTGAGGAGGCGGAGGAAGCACAACAAACACGATGCACAACATCCTCTATGACCAACCGTAGCCAGTCTAAGGCATCAGAAGTCACAGCTGCTCAGGTGCAGAGCGCTGGTGTCTCAAAGCACATGTACAGGAAGTCTGCTGTCTGGGAGTTCTTTAAGAAATGTGCAGCAGACCGCACTGTTGCTATTTGTAATCTGTCAGATGAGGATCAAGTGTGGGAAAGACATCCCATGCTTGGGTACCACATGCTTGAGGCGACATATGACCACCTGCCACGCATCCCATTGGCACAACACTTTGCATAGGTCCTCCTCCTCATCTGTCTCCACTATATGTCCTGCCATGTCATTGCCTACAACCTCCACTGACAGGGATGATGCTACAGTAATGGGTGTACCAGGTACTTCCTCAGAATGTGACAGCATCCCATCAGCTGAAGATTTACGCAGTCAGATTACACTGTCCCAGCTGCTGCAGCGTAAGAAAAAATATAGTCCTAACCATCCCCAAGCACAAAGTCTAAATGCCAGCTTAGCAAAATTACTCGCATTGCAGCTGCTGCCTTTCCAGCTGGTGGACTCTGCCTCCTTCCGTGAATTTGCTGAATGTGCTGTACCACAGTGGAAGGTTCCAAAACGCCATTTCTTTTCACGGAAGGCCATTCCAGCACTATACCAGCAAGTGGAACACAATGTTATCGAGTCATTGGGAAAGGCAGTCAGCAGCAAGGTGCACATGACTTTAGACACGTGGTCCAGCAAGCATGGACAGGGCCGTTACATTTCCTTTGTGGCACACTGGGTAACTCTGATTGCAGCTGGGAGGGATCAAGGATGGGGCTCTTTGCTGGAGCTTGTTCATCCACCACGCCTCCAGAAATGCTTGTATGAGGTATGTCTGCTCCACCACCTCTTCCTCCTTCTCTGTCTCTGGTGAAGTGGCAGTTAAACCGACGCGTGGCAGGGCTACGCAATGGCTAAATCAAAAAGATGCCATACTGTTCTTGAGCTGGTTTGTTTAGGGGACAGGAGCCACACCGGGCCAGAAATTCTGTCAGCTCTGCATGGCAGGTGCATAGATGGTTAACACCACGCCAGCTTCAGCTGGGAATGGTCGTCTGTGATAATGGCAGCAACATTCTCTCTGCCCTATGCAAGGGTAAATTGACGCATGTACCATGCCTAGCACACGTCCTAAATCTAGTGGTACAGTGTTTCCTAATCAGGTACCCAGGGCTGGCAGAGCTTCTCAGCCAGGCCAGAAAAGTCTGCAGCCACTTCAGACGGTCATTCCCAGCAAGTGTTCGCCTGGCAGAAATTTAAAGAGAATCCCACCTTCCCACAAACCGCCTGATCTGTGACATGCCCACCAGGTGGAACTCGACATTGGCAATGCTGCAGCGTCTGCACAAGCAGCAGAGGGCCATCAATGAGTACCTGTGTGAGTATGGCACAAGGACAGGTTCAGCTCAACTTGGTTCCCCCCCCGCAGTGGCTGATGATCAAGGATGCATGCACTGTACTGTCACCATTTGAGGAGGCAACGAGGATGGTGAGCAGGGACAGTGCATGCATCAGTGACACAATTCCTTTAGTGTTCCTGCTGGAGCGCACTCTGCGGGGAATTATAGATGTGGCACTAGTGGCAGAGCAGCGGGAGGAAGAGGAGGCCTTCCCTAGCTCTCAAGGCTCCAGTCTTTATGCAGACAGCATTCCTGCGAGTCTTCAGATCAGACAGGAGGAGGATGAGGAGGAGGAATATTTAAGTAGTGGGGGCATTGAAGGTGGGGATTCCTCAAGGGAGAGTTTTGTGTGCCCATAAACCCAAGGACTAGTACGTGGCTGGGAGGAGGAAGTGCACGAGGGGGTCATCCTCATTGACCAAGAAGACTCGGAAGCTAATGCCACCTCCAACCTATGCTGCATGGGCTCCCTTATACTGCAAAGTCTGCTAAAGGACCCCAGGAGTCGTGCTATCAAGGAGAGGGATCATTACTGGTTGGCAAGCCTTCTTGATCCACGATACAAGGGTAAAGTTGCAGAACTCATCCTGCCCACACAGAGGGAGGACAGGATGAAAAAACTTGAGGACGCTCTAAAGCAACACTTGTGTAACACCTTTCCAGGCACTGGTAGGTTACCAAGTGATAACACATGTGCTTCTGAGGCTGCGGATGATCAGAGGAAGAGCGGTGAAGGCC